>JAJJLE010000107.1:0-10548 GCA_023897235.1 Entodinium longinucleatum | reverse complement strand
AATCCCCAATCCCCAATCCCCAATCCCCAATCCCCAATCCCCAATTTTTAAGATTCAATTATATTGATAATTTAAATATAATTAATTATTATAAATAAATAATTATTCAAAATATTCACTATTTAAGCTATCTATTTTTAATTAAATTTGATAAATTCGCAAAATATTATAAAATATTGGAAAAAACATATAATTAAAATAGGATGTCGGCAAGCTTGAATTACCGAAGTCTTGATGTTAGACCTTTTGGAGAAACAACTACAGTTCCTAATGACGATTTAGCAAAATTAATGTATTATCTTCATTGTGTGTCAGTTGTTATTCGTCTTGATGGATTCGAAAGATATACAGATTATACAAATTATTATTCGCTATCAAAAGAAGATAAAGAAATGATCTTAGGTTTAGCGATTATCTTTACACTAAAAGAAATGATATCAAGTTCTCTTTTTCTTGTTGGTTCAAGGTATGTGACTTATTCTGAAAATCAATTTTATGAATTAACAGGTAATACAATAGGATTACATGTAAATTCTGAAGTTATAATAGGAGGAGTATCTAGAAAGGTTTTGAAGGTTATGGGTTGTACTGAATCTTGGCTTGATAGATATTATTATAAACCAATTTCAAATTATACTACTGATGCTTTAATTCCTGAGCAACAAAAAGAAGCTTGTTGTGATTCATTTTGTGAAAATGCATTTTGCCGATTATTAGAAAATTGTTTTAATTGGAGTGCTAGAGCCAATCTTTGTGGTGAACTTCAATGGCCTAAATATTGTAAAAGGTGTAGTTGCCTCTTTACCATTCTGTTTTTTATTGTAGGGATAATTTTAATAATTTTGTTCAAATGATAATTTATATATTATTTTGCTAAATTTCATTATTTAGAAAAATGCTTTTTATCTTTTTAAAAATAATTAAAATGTTAAATAAATATTTTTTATATTATCAATAGTATATATTTTAAATAATTAAATACCTCAAAGAAATATGCTAATTTAAAAAATTATTTTATTATGAAAATAAACTTGGATAAATTGATGATATATAATTGTTATACTAAAAAATAGCCATTTCTTTGGTATAATGCAATTTTAATTTCATGATTGTACCTAAAGATAATTATTATTTTAATATTAAAATTAATTTTATTATTTGTGATTATTATTAAAAAAATTATAAAATTAATTTATATAATAATATCAAATAAGAATATTTAAAAATATCATTAATATATCAAAGAAATTCATTATTAAATTTAGTATAATTCATTTAATCATTAGATTCTTCATAAGGAATCCAACCAAAATCATGCTGTTCTAATTTTTCCCAAACTCCATTTTCAATACCACTAAAATCATTAGGATTATTAATCTGTAAATAAGTTAAAAAATATACATAATTCCATTTATTATGTTGGGTCGAAACATGCTCATCAAAATCAATATTTCTTTGAAGACAATCATCTCTTGATAATTGGCAAATAAAGCATCTATTTTTAACATCTTTTTCGCTCTCTATATTTTTACTTCTCAATTCGCCGAAAGAATCCACAATAATACCTAAAAATATATTTCCCATAACTAATACTATTAAAATAAAGAAAAACATATCATAAAAAAATCTCCCAATGAATATACCCACATTCGTACGATAACTGGGTACTGGGATAACATCGCCCAAACCACCCCCCGAAGAGCTTCCATAATTTAGTATCATCATAAAGCATTGCAAAGAAGAATAACAATATTTTTCTGTTATATAACTTCTACTATGGGGATCTAATACTTCATCGAAATCTAAAAATTCAGGAAGATAAAAATATGTTATCCACATAAATATATAAATGATAAAATATTCAAAAGTTAATACTATTAACATATTTAAAAATTTTGTTTTCATCGCTAAAAAAATATCAAATAATGTTGGTATGATATTAGCTAAAAAAAGTATTGGAATTGTTAAAAATATATAACATTTTGTTATAATGAATAATATATTGAATATTAATGAAAATAAAAACATATTTATTTCACGATTATTTATACAACATTCTACTATATAAATATATATTTTTTGCATCGTCGTTAAATTTTTAGATATTTCGGAAAACATATCCCTCGAAGAAACTTCAGAATCTTCCTTAAAATAATCAATTATTTTTTGCGATTTTAATTCTGTTTCTTTTTCTTCTTCGCCTTCTTGCTTTTTTTTTCGGAACACGAAAAATTCATTATATTGTTTCATGACATTCAATTGATAACAAATAAGAAATTTAAATCTATACCATATTATTATGACTAAAATCAAGAAAGCACTTTGAACAAAAAAAAATATTAAAGATAATGAAAAATATCTATATTTTTTACCGTCTTCTATAATATCATAATTTTCTGGTGCTAAATCTGTAGAATTATAAAAATGAATTACTATAATTATATTTTGTGCAACAATTAACAGATAATTAAATATTTCTACATAAAAATAATTTATACTTGCAAGAAATTGCAAAAAAGGAGAATGATGTACCATATGATAATTAGCAATCATTTCAAAAAGGAAATGATCTGAATAATTAATAAGTCCTACATATTTAGAAGTAGCATTAGATCTATCCACAGAGTTTTCAAAAAGTATTTTAGAGTGTTCATTTAAACAAAAAGTTAAATAAGGTCTTGGGAAAAAAGTAACTTTTGTAGTAGCGTCATTTTTTTCTTGAAACTCTTCATCTTGATTAATAATTTCTTCTTCAGTCGTCTCCGAGTTTTCTGATAAATCTTCTTTATTATTATTTTCAATAATATTTTCGGAACTTAATTGCCTAATATATTTATTATCTTTTATTAAGTCTATAACTTTTTTTGCGATTTTGTCCGTATTTATATTCGAAACTATTGTTTCTTCTTTTTCTTCCTCTTGTCTTATTTCTACTTTTACTACAATGATTTCTAAAAATTGATAAATGCGATAACTAAATTTTGACCTCAGGCCTAATTGATTTTCTTCGAATTCATAATTAGATCTTTTCATTTTTTCAAAATTGTCTTTTAAAGCATGTTGGTCGTATAAATCTTCATATATTTTAATTAATATGAATAATTTCAATATTAAAGGAAGCTCTATCATATTTCTGAAATCTTCTTCATAAGTATAATAAGATATTAATTTATTAACATAAGACTTATTCATTATACAAGCATTTAAATCATCTATTAATTTCGGATTTTTTAAGCCTAAATGCTTTAATAAATCATTGAAATGATATAATATTTCTAAATATAATTCTACAGGAGAGCATTTTCTGTATATTAAATGATCCACAAAAGCTTTTTTATTTCCTGGTAATAAATAATAAATTAATAATTGTATAAATTTATTTTTAACATAACAAATAACTTTTTTCCTTAATAAATACAATTTTTCATTTTGATTACTTTTTTCTTCTTTTATTTTCATAAACATAATATCAATACAAGATTTATTATCTAAATTTCTAAAATTAAAATCTAAATTATTTATATCTTTCGATCCAAAGCATAATTGTGACATTGCATCATGTATTATTTTTATTTTATCATCCTCAGTTTCGATATATTCAATTAAAAAGTCGATTAAATTAGTTATTAGAATAATTAATTTATCATAAGGCATTTCACTATCAATGACATTATTTAAATCTAATAAAAATAAAGCTCTTTTTAAATTAATAATAACTGAATGATATATTGTTCTAGTGATTTTTGCATCAGGAACTGGCGTTTTTATAATTAATAAATTTTCTAAATGTTTCAAATCCTCATAATTATTATTGTTTGTATTAATTTGTTGATCTTTAATATCATTCATCTCGCTTGAATTTTCACTTTCTAAATTATCATTTTTAATATTATTGTTGTCAAAAGATGATTCTAATGAAGTAGATTCAGCAATTTTAATATTATTTTGTTGCATCTGCTCATCATTTTCTATTTTAGGTATTTCGTCTTGAAATTTGAAAATATTATTATGATACGTTTTATTAAATCCTTCACCTAAAGCTTGAACAAATTGAACTAATAATTTAGTAATATTAGAAACTCTTTCCGCATATTTATATGCAAAAATATTTTTAGTTATTGAAAAAGACAAAACTATATAATAATTAATTAATTTATTTAAATTAGGGAAAAAATTATCATCATAGACATAATCCTCGAATTTTTCTTGCATTTTTTCGCTATCATAAAAGCACATTCGAGTAATAATACATATTAATATTTCTAATCGGGTAGAATTATTCCCTTCGATACTATTTAAAAATGAATTAAAATAATCAACGAATTTTTGTCGATAATTAATCAAAAGACTTTCTTCTGAATAAGAAGTTAAAGTATCTATAAAATTAGAGTTTTTTATATCGACAAAAGTTTGTAAAAAATTATCAGCAATATTTTTAAGAGTATATAATTTAATATCTTTTAAAATTAATTCCTCATCTTTTTTTTGATCTTCTTCATAAAAATATTCATAATCTAAAGTCTCCACTAAACTAAAGGGAGTAAAATTAGCTTCGGCCATGGTATCATATACTTCTAAATATCTTTGTAAACTGATATCACTTTTTAATTTTGTGAATTTTAATAAATTGTTCATTTGCTCTGTTAAATATTTATAAATAACTTTAGTATCAAAAATATCGAAATCTATTGTATTCATTTGATTCAATATATTATTTATTTCTTCTTTTTCTTTTAAATCGATTTCAATATTATTCATATTATTCATATTATTAGCATCTGTAATATATTGATTGCAAGTAAATATCGGCTCTTTGCAATTAATCATTTCTGAATATATTTGTTTAAAAATATTTATTTTAGGTAAGAATTCTTGACATATTTCATAAAATGTTAAAACGATTTTAGTCCAAAGATCTTTTTGAAAATAAAAAAAATTTGTGATGAATTTTATCCCTAATATTAATTCTTCAAAAAAAGGTTTGCAATGTTCTATGGGAACTTTAATGAATTGAGATGGAATTTTCTTTAATTCGCCTAAATATATTTGAAGAACTATATTAATTTGATTTATTAACAAATATTTTTTTTTTATTTCTTTCTCATTTTTTTTTGATATTTCTCCATTTTCTGATTTTATTATATTATCTATTATATTAGGTTCATTAATAAATTGATTTTGTAATAAAATTTTATATTCATTAGTAGTGAGATATCTTTCATGTTCAAGGATATCATATTTATCTAATTTATCCATGAGATAAATACCCCTAATATATTTTAATAAAATATTTTTTTGTTTTAAATTGAATCTATTCAATTTAAAACCTCTTTGAAATTCTTCTAAATCATTAAAATCATTTAATCGTTCATATATTTCATTTTCTTTTGATATAAAAGTAAAAAAAGGTTTTACTCCCATTAAATTAAAAAAATCAAAATATAAACCAATCAATAATTTTCTTTTACCCATATTGGTAGGAACAATTTTATTTTTCCAATCGACTTTTTTAAGATATTCTTGAAACTGAGTTCTTTTTTCGTTTTTATTCGTTTTTTCTTCACTATAATTATATGAATCAAAAATATTTTTAAAAGAATCTTTACTAAATATATTTAAATCATTTTTTTCTAAAATGGATAATATATGAAATTTAATTATAGTTAATTCTTCCTGGTCAAAATCGTCAGATAAATCATAAAATATTTTCAAAACTTTTGAAAAATGTAATAAAAATTCATTTTCAATTTTTTCTCTTTTACATATTTTACTCAATGATGATATATGTATAATTAAATTTTTAGTAAGACGTTTTAATACTTTGTGTGACTTTAAAGAAAGATTATAAAATTTCAAAGCTGTCATTGTATCTTTTAAAAAGTCTAAAAGTCGAAGAGTAATATCTAAATTATTTTTCAAAGTTTTGCCTAATTCTGGAGCGATATTTTTATTATTTAATTTTGCTCCAAATCTGTTCAAAAGCTTATTTAATCGTGTCATTATTTTACCTAATAAAAAAAAATGCATACCACGTTTACTATAAAAATATAAGCTCAAAGTTGATAAAATTATATCGATTAATTCATATGTTATTAAATTCGGATAATTTCTGTTACTGAAAAATACGACTAATTTTCCTAAAGACTCATCTAAACATGATATTACTAATAAGTCGACTAAATCTTCTGCAGCTTCTCTGAATTTCTGTTCTTTTATGTATAAATAATTACTATAATTATTTTTTGATATTTTATCAAAAAATAACATTTTTATCCTATTTTCTGCTTCTTTTTCACTTATTGTATCACTATCATTATTATCTTGATATTTCACGAAATTTACGTTTTTTTTACTTTGCATTATGATTAATTTTAACTTTTCCGAAAAAGTTTGAATATTTTCATAAATATTTCTACTAATATATTTTGAATTTTCTGAATAGCAAGAAAGAAATAAAGAATTTAATTCTCTTTCAATACTTATTTTTAGATTATAAATAATTTCAGTCAAATCATTTTTTTGTTGCACAGTGAAATATTCCCAATCAATATCATTATTTAATTTATTCATTAAAGAATAATAATTCATCAAATCTTGCTTACTTATAGCTTTAATTTGTTCAAAATATATATTATCGGCTATGCAAAATATATTTAATGTTTGAATAAATAAACAAGAAATTTTATCCGAAAATATTCCTCCATTTTGCGGTAATTTAATATCCGTAAATTCAATTTTTTTTTCAATGGCTTTTCTTTTTGATTTTATATTTTTCATTTTTTCAATATATTCTTCATCATCAGCTTTTGATAAATCTTCCTTTTCAATTAATTCATAATGAATTTTAAAAATTTCGCAAGTACGTAATAACATTTTAAATAGCATACTCCCGTGTTCACTTTTTGAATGAATAAAATCATCAAGAGGCTGAATTTTTTCTATATTTATTATATTATTATTTTTATCTAAATATTCCATAACTGTTAAATCGTTGTAACTAACACTAAGTATGAAAAATAATTCGATTAAAATATTAAATATATCTAACAATGGATATAAATTATTATCTATATCTTGCTGAATAAAATCGAAAAAACTATTATAGAAAACATATATAGAACTAATTAATTTTTTTATTTCTTTTTTTGTAAAAATTATCTTTTTTAGCATAAAACAAATATATTTAAGTCCTATTTCGAATTCAAGTCTATTAGCCTTAATATTCAAAAAATTCATTCCAACTTCAATTAAATTGCAAATATCTTCTATAGCTATTATTTTAAGTACATTATTTTCTTTAAATAACGTTTTTAAATCGTATTTTTTATCTATCATATATGTATATATGCTTGGCTTCATTAAAATTTTTTTATATTCAATTCTCATTAAAATATCCTTTTCAATAAAATCAATACTAGTGAGGCATTTAACCATTTGAAAATCTCGTTTAAAATGAATAAATAGAAGTATATTAAAAAGTCTGAATTTTAATTTTATATTTTCCGCACTTGTTGCATTTATATTTTGAATATATTCTACTAGATTATCTAATCTAAACATATTAATAATATCTTCATGAAAATAAAAAGTTTTAAATTTACGATTAAATATTTTAGTAAATAATCCTAATAAATAATAGAATTTCTCATTTTGTTCTTTGTCAACATTTTTACCACTTAGTACATCTGAAAATAAATTTATTAAATTTTCAAAATTATTTTTATGATTAAATAATATATTTAATACTTGAACAGGCCAAACTCTGACTCCTGTTAATTTTTGATAAAAATTTAAATTAAATGAAAGTGCAACATCATTATATATAGAATGCTCTTCTTTAACGCATTGACATAAATGATTTTCGTTATTTTTTTCTTTATATTTTACTTTTTTGCAATTTTTATGGCATTCAACCCCACATACCCCACAAATGATATACTCATGATTTTTGCAATAAAATAAATTTATACCCAAAGCTTCATCTAATTGAGTCATACTACAAGGAATAACTAATAATTTGGGGATTTTATTTATTTTATGCTTTAATTTATTTCCGCAATAACAAGCAAATTCTTTCTCTCCTAAATAATTATTTTCTTCTTTGCATTTAGGAGTATTATTTCCTTCTAAATTTCTGCATTTTTCGTGACAATAATTATAGCAATAATTACAAATATAATGCTCTTTTTTTATATCACATATAGGACAAATATAACATTTTTGTGGCATTGGCTCTAATCCCAAAGTGAGTGCGGTGCAACCTTCTTTTAATAAAAAATCCTTATCTATATCAAAAGTATCATTTATTTCTTGAAGAGAATTATTATCCATTGTCTTTATTGAATTTAAAAATAACTTTTTTTCATAATATTCACTTTTAGGATTAGCATTTTTTATTCTTTTATCGATACCAATGATAATGTCTTCTTGAGCTATTAAATTTTGTTTTTCTTTTCCCGAATTTCGAGCAAAATTATTCCTTGGCATTGTTTCGCTTTCATTTATATTTTTCATTCTTAATAATTTAATTTAGAATTAAATTGTTTATTAAAAAAATGTATTTAATTATATTCATAATTACTAATACATTATTATATTAATAATATCTTTATATATTGTATATTATATTTTTATAAATATAAATTAGATTATAATTGTGAAATAAATATAAATGAGTGATTTGGATAAGTTTCTTATAATGCATGATAAAGATTATGACAAGGCTTTAAATGAAATAAAGAATGGAAAAAAAATGACTTGTTGGATATGGTATATTTTGCCTATAATGAAAGGATTAAGACCATCCAAAAATGCTTTATATTATGGCATTAAAGATTTAAATGAAGCTGCAGATTATTTAAATAATGAGATATTAAGAGCACATTTAATAGAAATGTGTCAGGCTTTAATTAATTTAGGGAATGTCAATATTTCTGATGTCATGGGAGATATTGATGATGTTAAATTGCAGCAATGTATGACTTTATTTAATGTTGTTGAACAAGAAAAAAAAATTGATTGTGGAAATATATTCAAAAAAGTTTTGGAGCAGTTCTATGAAGGAAAAGAAGATTTAACTACTTTGGAAATTTTAAAAAAGCAAAATAAAGAAAAAATAAATGAAGATAAATAAAATAAAATATAATTAAAAATTTATTTATTTATATTTCTAAATATAAATATTTATATATAGTTATATTTAATATGAAATCATTTAAATATAAAAATTTATAAAAATTATAATTTTATAATTTTAAAATCCTAAGAATTTATTGTAAAAAATAAATAATGACTATTAATGAGCCTGATTTATAAATAAAAATATTTTTATTCTGAGAAACAGGTGTCGGCAAAACATCAACAACAAGTCGTCACACAGAAGAGAATTATTTTTAACGTTTCTCAAAATAGTGATTTTAGTATATTCAATAGATAGTGAAGAATCATTTAAAAGTCTTAATTATTGGTTGAATAAATGTAAAGAAAAATGGGAGACGAAGCTGTCTTGGGTATTACAGGGAATAAATCTGATTTATATATGGATCAAAAAGTGGAAGATAAATTAGGAATTGCTTATGCCAAAAAAAATAGAGGAATTTTTGGGATTATTTCAGCTAAGAATAATAAGGTTTCTTTGGATGAATATATTGATAAATTAGTTACTGAATATTTAAATAAAAATCCAAATTTATTAAAAAAAACGAAAAAAATAAAATTATCTAATAATAATGATGAAAATCAACAAGAAATAAAAGCTGGATGCTGCTCAGGAAATAAAAATAAAAGAATAGTAAGTAAATACTCGGCCATTATCAAAGAAGAAAAAAGTATTATTAATGTTGTTTTTTTAGGAGATAATTCAGTTGGAAAAACGAGTATAATTAATCGGATTAATAAAAATGAATTTAAAGAAAATGAAATTCATACTGATTATTTAATAAACTTTAATTATAAATATAATAATAATAAAATGAAATTAGATATAATTATAAATGATGTTGATAATAATAAAAAAAAAACAAAAGATTTTGTAGATATTATTAAAAAAAGTTCTATAATTTTTTTTGTTTATGATGTTAAAAATAAAGATAGTTTAGATAATATAGAATATTGGATTGATGTTGTTACAAAAATAAAAGATAATATAAATAAAAATTTATTATATATTTTAGGTAATAAAAATGATAAAAAAGATGGGCTCAATAATACTCCATTAATTGAAGAAGGAAAAACAATTGCTAATGATAATAATGCTTTATTTAAGGCAATTTCTGCAAAGGATGATGAAGGAATTATAGGAATTATTGAGGAAAGTGTGGAATCATATTTAGCAATACCTTAATTAAAATTGTTTATTTGTATACGTTATATATATATTAAATCAATATATTTTTTTATACTTATATTTATTTAGCATTAGTTAAATTAAATATAAGATATATTTTAATTAAAAATTTTAGTTATAAAATTTATATAATATGCGTAATTTAATTTATGGGGATTGGGGATTGGGGATTGGGGATTGGGGATTGGGGATTGGGGATTGGG
>JAJJLE010000106.1:0-10606 GCA_023897235.1 Entodinium longinucleatum | reverse complement strand
CCCAATCCCCAATCCCCAATCCCCAATCCCCAATCCCCAATAATATTCATTAAGCATTAATAATATTATTAATTTAAACAAACAAACTAACTAAATATAAATTATTATTTTATCTTTATTTAAAAAATATAAATACTAAATTTATTTATTTTTGAAGTCATTATTATTATTACTTAATTTCAAAAGAAATTCTATTTTGTATATCAATTGAAACTACCAAGTTTTCTCTTTGCATAAAAGGTAATTCTCCTCTTATTCTCATTATATTATTAAAATTAGTAATATTTTCTTCTTTAACACTGTCAAAAATAAATCTATGTAAAAGACCACAATTCATTCTTTGAATAAATCTTAAGTCAGATGTTGTCGATATTTTAGCTCTGTATTTTTTTTTATTGTGAGATATATTTGTGAAAATATATCTGAATAAAGTACGCTTTACTTTGTTTTTATCTTTGATTGATTTATTTTCTAATATTATCGAACTTTTTTTTTTGTTTAAGATTTTGTATATGAAATCATTCTTCTGTAAAATCTTCTATGTCAAATTTTAATACCGTTTTTCTGTTGGCTTTTTCCCTTAACTCGAATGAATCATCGATTTCTGTTTCAATTGGAATTTCATTTTGATCTTTCTCATTTGATGACTCTTCTTTAAGTTCTTTATTTTTTTCTTTTATTTCCATTTCTTCCTTATTTTCTTCTTTTTCTTCTTTATTTTGTTTTTCTTCTTTCTTTTCTTCTTTATTATCTTCTTCTTCTTTTTCTTTATTTTCTTCTTTAGGATCTTTTACTTCTTTTTCTTTATTTTCCTCTTTTTCTTCATTTTCTTCTTTAGGATCTTTTACTTCTTTTTTATCTTCTTCCTTATTATTTTTATCTCCATTGTCATCTTTATTTCCAGATTGTGCTTCTTTTTCTTCTTTATTATTTATATCTTCAGTATTTTCTTTTTTCTCTTCTTTACTATTATCTTCATTATCTTCTTCCTTTTCTTTTATTTCTTCATTTTCTTGAGATTTATCTTTTTTTTCAACTTGCTCTTCTTCCTTTTCTTTTTCATTAATTTCTATATTATTTATATTTTCTTCTGTCGTATCTATATTATCTTTTTCCTTTTCGTTTTCATTTTCATCATTTTTTATTGCTTCTGCCTTTATATTTTTTTTTTTATTTTTTTCTTCTTGAATTAATTTTTCTCTTAATTCTTTAGTACTATAGTATTTAGTATAATATTCCAGTCTATACATTGCTAGGTAATCCCCGTTAGCAATTTGTGAAATTTCTTCTCTGATTATTTCTCCTGGAATAATATCGCAATTATATCCTACAAATTTCTTCATAGCTTCATCTGAGCATTTGAAATAATTTTGCATAACTGGAGGAGGCTCACAGTCATCTTCATCAACTACTTCAGTATCTTCATCTTTCATATCATTTATACATTTTTCCACTTCTTTATCAACATTATTTATAAATTTTTTTTCTTTTTCTTCATAATTTTCAAATTTAAAATCTTTCTCTTTAGATATAATATTTTTTATTTCTTCATACAAATTTTCATATCTGAGACTTCTCCCAGGATTTAAATACAAATATTTAAACAAAGGATAATTATTTTTATCTCCTAAGCAATTATTCCAGATTTTTAAAATATATTTTTTCGCTTGTTCATCGGAAATAATTCTAGTTTTATCATCATCATTTTCATTAGGTAATAAAAGTCGTAATAAACACAAGTTATTATTATTATGATTAATATTAATATATTCATATATATGTGTATCGATATTTCCATTAATTAATTTTACGCCAAAAATTGGCCATTTTTGATCGTTTTGATCATCTTTTGGTATTTGTTTTATTATCGGGCTTGGATATCCTAAAATATATTCAAGTCTTCTGAGTGTAATATCATCATTGATTGTTGCCAAAGAAAACATTATTTCTAAAAATATATTTATTTTATTTTCTTTTTTTTCTTCGATGTAATATTCATATAATCTAGTTAAACTCAAGAAATAATAATCACGTGTGAATTCAATATCGTTAAATGAAGATAAAATTAATAATATTTTATATAATTCGAAATCTTCATTTATTAATAATACTTGTATTATCATTTTTTCTTCTTCAAATATGTCTTTGATTTCATCTAAAGGACAATTAATATTAGGTTTTTCTTCTTCGATTTCTTCTAATTCAAATAATTCATGATTATATTCATTTGTTTTTTTAATTATATATTTGAGCATTTCATATATTATTTTCCTAATTTTTTCGTTCTCAGCATTAATTTTTTTGGCTAAAGTTGATATTATTTTTTTCTCAATAAAATATTCTAATACTTCACTATTTAGTTGAATTATATCATAAACTAATTCATATATTAAATAGATTGTGAATTGATATTTATTATTATTTTCTTTTTTGCTTTCATCATCACTAAGATTATAATTATCTTCATCGAAATTATTTTGTCTATAAATGTTTGATTGTCCTATAACTTTTAATAAAGTTCTATATAAATTTTTATTTTCATCTTTTTCTCTGTACTCAATAAAAATTTTAATTAATTCAAAAATTATATCTTTACCCATTTTAGCATTTGATTCACTAATTATTTTATGAAATGCAGAATTATCCCTATAATTACTCGAAAAAATCATTTTTATAAAAACATCTTTACAAAAATATTTATTAAACGATTTCAAAAGTTCTACACTTGATTCTTCATTTATACAAGGTTTAATTAATTGACTAAAAATAAACTCAAGAACTTTATTAAATTGAATAATGCCTTCTTCATTTATTTCATTATCTTTATCATCTGTGGATTTAATTTCTTTAATTAAATCATTTAATATTGATGCTATAGCAACTTGTTTCATATTATCATTATATAATTCATTATTTATATCAAAGCTCAAATCACCAAATAAGCAAGATAATATCGATTCATATTTTTTTTTATTAGTCTTGAATTTATTAGTATTTATTTTATTCGGTGTTTCTTGTTTAGTATTATTTTCTTTCATTATCTCGTTATAAACTTTTCTTGGCGCGTATTTCTTTATGCCATAAAATGACACATATTTATAATATTCATTTCTTTCTTCGTCATAAAATATTTTTTCATATAAATCTTTTTCATTTATATTATTGTTATTAATTCGACTTAAATCATATTCTTTATAAATTTCGTTTCTATTATCTTTATTTATAGTGACAATATTTTTATCATTGTTTTCTTTTTTTATTTTTTCTATTTCTGATTCTTCGAATAATACTCTGATAGGAACTTTCTTTTTACGCTCATAAATTAATAAATAAGCGTTTTGAATATTTTCATAGGAAGAACCTTCATAATTTCCTCCATAACATTCTTTAGGAATTGAATCAATATCAAATTCTGATACTTTCGAGTCATTAAATTGTAACCAATTCTCTTTTGGATAATTATTAATTAAATTATTTTTTCCATCACGATTTACATCTATAAAAGAAAAATAATGTCCCCCGTCTGCACTCCCCGTGTGTACGTTGATACCTTTGAGTTCATATTCGTAATAATCTTCTTCGTGAGTGTATATTTGATTTTCGTCTTTTTTTGAATTTTTTTGTATTTCCGAAACACAAAATTGTTTTAAATTTAATTTTTTTGGGAACTCAAATTTCGAATTAATTTTTTTGGTTTTAAATGTTTCATAATTTAAATAAAATCGTTTTAAATGCACTACTAATACATTAGGTAATTTATTCAAAGATGCAATTTTTGATATTCTCACTTTTTGATTGCAATTTGAACATTTAAAATCGTCGATAATTTCAGGTACGTTCATTTTTTGTAAAGAATCATTTAAATCCGAAATATTTTTCACTTCTAAAGTTAAATTATAAAAATCTTCGAATCTATTCGACAAATTTTTACAATTCGAGCACTCCACGGAACTGCATGTTTGCCCAGCGAAAACATCACTTACTATATATTTAAATTTAGTTATTTTTAAACTATTTTCAATTTTATCACAAAAGTTGTTATAAAATTCCTGACTATCTTGTTGTGCTCTTACGTTAGTAGGCTTTCCATCAAAATCTTTATAAGAGTAGCAAAAGTCTTTAGGAGAATAATCACTTTTATTACTAAAAGTTAAATAAGTGTACATTATTTGCAATTGATGCAATAAATTATCATCTACATTATCAAAAAAATTAGACATTTGAGAATCAGGATTTTTGTGGTCATCTGCGGACATTATCGCATATCGAAATGTGGGGACCATGTACATCTGTTGCAATATTGAATTCATGTAGCAGATACATCCCAAATTTTTGAGACCAACGTGACCACATTTTTTAGAGGTAAAAACTTGTGTTAATGATTGTCCTTGATATTGAAAGGCATTATTATTATCATCACTGTCAGTATTATCATCGATATCTTTTAATGAATTATTTTCTTCGTATTTTTTTATTAAATATATTATATTTAATAACTGTGATATAAGCTTTGGGTCCGAAGTATTATCAAAGCAATTTAATAAAAAATCGTTACTTATAGTTGATAATTCTTCCTCAAAATTATCGTCATCATTTTCATCTTTTTTATCTTCTTTGATGTTTTCTAAAAGAATAAATTTACTTTCTTCTGTTGTTTTAGGTTTATTTAAAGATATGATTTCTTCTTCATTTTTTTTATTTGCTTCTTTTTTATTACTTTTATCAGTTATTTCTGGAATAGCATGTTCTAATAAAAAATCAAATAGTGTTTTATCTTTTGATTGTTGATTATTAAAAAGAATTTCTGATTTTAAAGAATCATTATTGGTTATTTGAAGACTCAAAAATTTTAATAAACTTAAAAATATTTTATTATTTATATCAGAATTATTTATTTTCTGCATTATTAATTCATATATTTTCATAGCAGATTCATTAGTATTATTACTATTATCATTATCAGCTGATTTAGATTTGTGCAAAATTGAATATAAATCAAAGAAAGAATTATCTGGGGTGAAATTAATCTTGTTGTTATCTGGATTTATTAAAATATTTAATAAATTATTTACTATATTAAACAAAAAATCAGTATATTTTTTATTATTATTATTTTCCGCATTTTTTACTGATGTAATAATATTATTAATAAATAATTCTTTATTTGATGATTCGCTTTCTACAAATTTATCAGTAATTAATTTAATTATCTCATTTTTTTGAGAATTATTTTCATCTTCATAATTATTTAATATGTTTTTATTACATGATAAAATCTTGATTAGCAAATCAAATGATTCTTGTTTTAAATTTAATTCTTTTTCCTTAAATACACTTTCAAATGAATTTATATTACATAAAATATTTAATAAATTATTTGTTAAATCTTTGTAAATTAAATTATCAAATTCATTTATTAAATTATCTTCTTCATATATTTGTGATATATTAAATAACCCGAAAAAGTATACGCTTGTTTGTTTCATATTTTGTTTAGAATTATCCATTGTATTATTAATAGAACAAAAATTATTAAGAATATTGATTAATTTAATTCCTCTTAGACAAAAATCATATATAATGGAAATATTATTTATATTTTTACTTTCGTTTATTAATAGCAATAATCTTTCTAATAAACTATTTACATTATTAATTATTTTTTGTAAATTTTCCGCTTTAAGTAATTTTTTTCCGAAATTTATTTTTTTTGGATATAAATCTGATTCAAAAAACGGCTCATTATTTGACACTATCAATTTATAACTTGAATTTTCTAATAAAAGGAAATCATTATTATCAATATAATATTTATTATAAAAATAATATTCACAATCTTGCAATATACTTTCTATAATAATAAAAATATAATCATGTTCTAAATATTTATTTTTATCTTCGAATACTCTATTAATATAATTATCTTTATTTTCTTCATTAAATAAATTTTCTAAAACATCATTATATATTTGTTCATTAGTACTTAAATAATTCAAAAAATTCATTAATTTATAATTTTTTTCAGGTTCATTATAATAAATTTCAAATAATTTATTCATAAAATCAAAATTATTTCCTAATTTATATCTAGGTAACTTATCATTTTCACAAAAACAGATATCATTCTCATTAAATTCGTTTTGCTTTTTTCTTAAATCTTTTCCTATTCCCATATATTCTAAATTTGTTCTCACATTACTGATTTTAAAAGGGTCTTTTATTGCCTTATCAAAAAAAAGCAAAAATTCTTCTTCATTAACGTACCCTCTTTTTTCTTTATCATTTTTCATAAATTCAGTAACTCTTTTATCATTTGCTTTTGTAATATTTTTATTAGGGGTGACTCCTTCTATGAATCTTATTATTGCTTCATCATCCATTTTCATCGTTCCCTTTGTGAATTGTTTAAACCAGTCTTTAAATATAATTTTAAGTTTGGGATTCATTTCACCGTTGATTAAAAATTTTTCTTCTTCGATTTTTTTTGTGGAAAATGTTATTTTATCTTTAGGCAATAAATCCGATTTTATTTTTTGAGTATTATCATTTTTTATTATCAGGTCATATAATGATATATTGTTATAACTTTCATCTATGATTGGATTATCCTTTTTGTTGAGGTTATTTTTTTGGAGAAATTTTAAAAAATTTTTGGATAAAGAAAAAGATATTATATCAGGAGATATTTCGTATATTTCTGAAAGATATATTTTTAAATTATTAAAATTAGTGTTTCCAAAAATAATTATTTTTTCTAAATTATCTTTTACTTTAACTTCTTTTCCTTTAATTTCTAAAGGTAAATTAATAAAACAATTTTTTAATAAATTTAAATGGGCTCTAGGCATAAAAATAATATTCTTTTCGGATTCTATAATTATTAGCCTCATTAATGTAATATATTTTTCAATAATATTAAATTTTTTTTTTTCCTGCTCTTGTTCTTTATTTTCTTTTAATATATAATCATTGCATTTAAGTAAAAGTTTTTCTATATTTTCATTTTTATATATTTGATACAAAACATTTATTGCTAAATGTAAACTTTTTTCTTCATTTATTTGAAAAATTATATTCCATAATTTATCTAAGCCTATTAATTCATCAATATTTGATATATTTTTTATATTATATTCACCCTCTTTTTCCGTTGATTTATAATCAGTATCATCATTTAATTTTATTTTTTCTTTATTAATATCGAAAAATATCGTTATAAATAATTTTAATTGCTCTAAAGTTATTTCACCTTTATCATTATTACTAATTAATTCGAATAAATCTTTTCTTAATTTTTCTTTCCTCTCTAATGATGTTTTACTAGTGTATGTTTTATCTGAAATATATTTTTTGATGAAATCGTAAAAAATTAATTGATCATCTATCCCCGCGGGATTTGAAATTAAAACTTCTTTTAAAAATGGTAAAAAGTCATATTCAGGATAATATTTATCTATTAAAAATGGTAAAATATCCAATCTTTTTTTAATATTATCAAAATGGGTATATTCATCTATTATGTATTTACTTATCAATTCACCATCTGTAAATGGTATTTTATTTTTTTCAAAAATTTCTTTGGCTTTTTGTAAGTATAATTTTAAATTTTTTTCGAATAAATTAATTAAATGATTATCTTTAATAAATTCTTTAATTACTTCTTTTTCTTCAATTTTTTCTTCTTTTTGAATAATATTTTTTTTTAAAATTTCTTCTAAAATAGAAAAACTGGGTATAGTTTTATCATTATTCTCAATAGAATTTTCACAAATTTCTAACACTTTTTTCAGATATTTATCATTTTTTTCCGTTATTAAAGTTATTTTTTCTAAAATTTTATTAATTTCAATATCTTGACTGTTTCCCATTAGTAAACATTTACATAAATACTCACAACAATACATTATATTTTTTTCATTATTATCATTTTGAGTCGATAATTTATAAACTAATTCGATTTCTTCATTATTAATTTTTTTATCGACATTTGATATCACATTATTAAGAAGTATTTCGATATAATTTTCTTTTAAATTTCCCGCGATATCTGATAATAATTTAAATATAATTAATTTTACTTCTAAATCTCCTCTTTTTGTGCAACTCCATATTAAAGTAATATCATTTTCATCTAATTCATTTTCTTTTAATAATAAAATGAGTATTTCATTTGAATGCTTTATTAATTGACTGTGATAATTTGCTCCGAAGATTTCATTTATTATATTACTTTGTTTTATTAATGATAATATTTTTGATAATATTTTTTTATTGTTTCTATTTTTTTCGATAATATCGTTTAAATCTTTGATTCCTTTTAATCGATAATCAAAAATACTTGTTTTAATTGATTTTATTGCAAATGTTAATGTTATTTCATCATAAAAGTCCATTTCCTCATCATCTTTTTCTTCATTATCTTCATTTTCTTCATTTATTTCTGTTTCTTCTTTTTCTTTTACTATATTTTTTTCATTTTCGATATTTTGTTCTTCATTTTTAATTTCATCATTATCCTGTATATTATTAATTTCTTTAATGTTATTTTCTTCTTCTTTACCTAATATATTTTCTTTCTCTTTATCTTTATCTTTATTTTTTTCTTGTCCATCACCTAATTTATTCTCATGATCTGTTTCATCTTTTTCTTTTTCATCTTTTTTTTGCTCTTTGTTTTCTTCTATATCAATTTTATTATTTTTTTCTTCTATTTTTTCTGGAATTTTTTCCTTCTCTTCCCCTTTATTTATTTCTTCTTTTTTTTCTTCTGCTTTATCTTTTTCTTCAATATTATTTTCTTCTTCATTTTTATCTTCACTTTTTATTTCTTCTGTTTTATCTTCTTTTATATCTTTTCCTTCAAATTTTTCTTCTTTTTTTAATTCAGTATCAGCTTGTTCTTTTATTGCTTTTTTCTCTGCTTTTATTTTTTTAAGTTTTTTTGGGGTATATTTATTAATTTCATAAACTAAATTAATAATTAGTTCGTTTAATTCTTTCGGAATTTTTCGGATTTTTTTGTCATCTAAATTATTAATATAATTAATACACGAATTTTTAATAATATCTTTATTTCTAATGAAATATTCTTTATGTAAATAAGGAAAGCTTTTTACCAAAAATAAAAATGAATTTATTATTGTTTCAGTGCTTGGATTATCTAATAATATTTCAATTATTTTCTCAAACCCCCCATCTTTTTCAATTAATTTTAATAATTTGGCAAAAAAATAATAAAAATTATTTTCTGATTTTCCTAATATATAATTTTTTTTTCCATTTTTTTCAAAAAAATAATTTTCGTCGATGTCAATATTTGTATCATAAATTAATTTTTCGATTGTTTTGGTATATTCATTATGTTCTTTATTACTCGAAGAAAAATCACTGTCTATAAATTTTTGTTGCAATGCCGAAAAAGTTCCGAATTTTTGTATACGTTTAGAATAAAATATAATATCTTCATTAATATTAGACGTATCTCCTACATATTTATCATCATCTTCTTCTTTAATATCATCTCTTCCATTTAATTTCCATATATCAATATGTTTATCATAAGTATCATTTTCATTATCAGGATTCTTAAAATGATCAATATATAATCTAAAGGCAATATTATATTTAACATTTTTATATCCATTAATTTCTTTTTCATCCACGGCCACCACGGTCGCAGGGTACCATTTATTTCTATCAAAACAATCAATTATATCATATTTTTTTAAATTTATTCTCCAATCCCAGTCTTTGGTTTTTGTTCCTTTTGGGTATATATTGCAATTATTAACCGGAATTGTATAAAAATTTTCACGATGCTTTTTATCACAAAATTGGATATAATAATTATCATTTTTAATATCGGTTATTCTCCCCCTCATCCACACTTTATTCAAAAAATCAAATCTGGATGAAGTTGATTCATAGGGAAAATCTATTTCATCTCCGATATTATATTTATTAATACTTTTTTGGAATTCGGAACAAAATTCTGAATTAAATAAATTAAAATCATGTTTTATTTCGTTTTTATAGATATCTTGGGAAGTATATTTATGTGAAATAAAAAATCTTCCTTTATCAAATATTTTCCTAATGCTTTCAAATAAAGGGTTATATTTTTCATTATTGTGGAATTTTAGAAATAATTTGAAGATATTACAAAAAAGTTCAATGGTTAATTCATCCCCGTCTTCTCCATCTATGTTTGTCTGAGATATTAAAAAAGTAATAACTTCTTTTATAAAAGTTTCATTAAAATATTTAAAAGTCTCTTCTTCGTTAGAAAAGTATTCTTCTATAGTATTTTTTGTAAGAATTTCTTTTATTATCTGAATAAGTTCTTTAATGGAATCTGTACTATCATGATAATATTTGGAACTAAGAAATGTTTCGTGTCTTATTTTTTTTAGTCTTTCCATTATTGCATTTTGATCCTTGTTTTCCTCTTCTTCCATTATTTTTTCTTATTATATAAAATTTTATATTAAATTTTTGGCGAAATTATTTAATACTATTTATTTAAAAATATTATTTATTATTTTTTAATGGCTTTTGAATTGGGGATTGGGGATTGGGGATTGGGGATTGGGGATTGGGGATTGGG
>JAJJLE010000105.1:0-10688 GCA_023897235.1 Entodinium longinucleatum | reverse complement strand
AATCCCCAATCCCCAATCCCCAATCCCCAATCCCCAATCCCCATTATTCTTTTTTATAATATAATTAAAAATCAAATAAATTAAGAATATATAATAATGTATAATTTATAGTTATATATAATAAATTATATCTTTAATAATATTTATATTATTATTTCAAAATAATAATTTAAAATATATCTATCATCACTTTTTTACTTCTTTTTTATTTCTTTTTTATCTTCTTTTTTTTCACTTTTTTCGCTTGATATTTTCGATTTTTTCCTTAGACTTTTCTTATATTCTTTATAAAAATTATTATTGGGAATTTCGTAACTTGAATTTTTTCCTTGATCAGATTTAATATTTATAGATTCATCCTCATCCTCATTGTCTTCTATTTCTTCATTTTCTTCATCGTCTTCGCCTTCATCCCCTTCATTATCCGATTCTTCTTCTCCTTCAAAATAGCTTTGGCTTTCTGTATTTTCAAAGTTTTGATTATGAGCCTTTCGCTCTTTTAAATCTATGCTTAATTGACTACGCTCTTTATAAAATTTGATAAATGTTTTCAAATAAGCATAAGAATATTTATAATATAAATGAGATGTCAATGGATTAAAAGATATTAAATTATAATTTTGGAGAATATTAGTAAATATAGTTCCTCTTTTTTTATGCAAATATTTATTAATATTAGTTTTTATTTGTTTCATTATTTTTTTTTCGGTTTTAAAAATTAAATTATTTTCTGGATTTTCCCTATCTATTTGCGTACCATATTTTTTATACAAAAATTTAAAAATGACATCATGATAGTATACATAATCTTCTTTATCATAAAATAATTTTAATTCACTAACATATTTTTTGAAAAATTCGAGTTTATTTTTTTCTGGAGGTATTAATTTTACTAAATTAGATTCCATAAAAAATTGTGATATTAATACTTTTTTAATACGAAATCCTTCGTTTTCTTCAGTGGAAAATTTATTCCATGATTTATTAAATTCATTTATGAAAGAATTAAATTTCTCAATTGGATTATATGCTTTATTTGTGAATTCATCATATTGCTGTAAAGTTACCATTAAAAGAAGGTTTAATAATATAACTGATGTTACAAAATTAGATAAAATAAAATAAGCATAGGAATAACTTGCTTCTCTTCCATCATTTCTATAAGCATATTCCATCATGATATTCGGCCAATTTTCTCCTGTAGAGCATCTAAATATCAGGAGATATGCTGTATAAAAATTATTAAAATTGAAATAATCATTTATATAATAATAATTATATTGCTTTTTAATTGAGATATCTTCTTCTTCATATAAATAGCATCCCATTAAAGCTGTAGTTCCATAAATAATAATATTTAAAAATAATACATAAGACAAAGCGGTAAAAGACCACTGAAAAGTTTGAATTAATTTTGTAAGGCCTTTTAATGCTTTTACCAATCGTAAAACTTTGGAGACTCTTAATACTCTTAATAATCTTACGAGTTGAAATGATCTAATAAATGAACTATCTATTACGCTTTGCCCTCCATATTTCATATCTAGATATGAAATTATTACTATTACAAAATCAAATATATTCCATGAAACATGAAAATATGACTTTATTCCATATGCACCTATTTTTAAAATTAATTCTATAGTAAAAAAAACTGTTATTATATTATTAATAGTTCTCAAAACTATTGTATATTGCTCACTAGAATTTTCATATAAAAGACATAACATTATGAAATTAAAAAATATAATTCCCAACATGACATTTTCAAAATAATAACTATCTACTATTTGCCTTAAATAATATTTAATAGAACCTTTACTAGGCTTTTTCCAAATAAGATAATCGCTTTGAGCATACAAAATTTGAGTTAAAAAATCATAATATTTAGCAGCTTTTTTATCATCAGCTTCTAATTTTTGCTCTTTTTTATATGCTTCATTAAAATATTTAAACATTATACCAGTAAAAAGATTAAGAAAGAAATAAGATACAACTAAAATAAAAACAACAAAAAATATACCATAATAATTTCCATAAATTCTATAACTATTCATAATATTTGGATATCCTTCCATAGATGATAAGACATATGAAGTTATAAAAGCGTCTATAATATTAGAAAATTTAAAAGTTGGTCCTGTATCCATTATTCCATTGAAAGTTTCAATGCAATAATCTGAAATAGCTCCCATACTATTAGTAATATTGTTATCCCCTAATAATTCATCAAAAGAGCCCTGAGATAAAACAAATGAACCATTTTCTCTTAAAACATAACAATTGTGAAAATAATTATAAAATAAAGAAATTCCAACTATACTAAACATGAATAGCACTAGCAAAAAAATAAATAATGTATTGCATATAGGAAGTATTGAATCAAATAATGAAGATATTATTAACTTTAAATGATCATTATGAGATATCAACCTTAAAGGTCTTAATGTTCTTAATAATCTCAAAAATTTTAAAAATTCAAAAGAAGCTGTATTTTTTGCCGCATATAAATATTTCTGAGACATATTTTGAAATTCTACAAATGAACAAAGAACTATAATAGCATCTAATTGATTCCAATTATCTCTTAAATATGAGCCTTCATCTAAGGCCAAGCCTAATGCAATTATTTTTATAATAGCTTCTAATAAAAATATTAAATTAAAAACTAAATCAGCAATATCAAAAATTATAGTTGATAAATATCCAATGATAAATGTGTCTAATATTAATCTAAGCGTTGAAAGAATAATAATTAATAATATAAATTTATCAAATGCTTTTTTATTTATTAATTTCATACATAATATACGAAATTCGTTGCTTTGTGAGAATAAATAGAGCGAATCCACACAATTATTTTTTTTAAATATTTTATTTATTTCAGACCATTTAACCATTCTTTTTTCAACCAATGTTAACCTACTATATAAACTTTCTTCAATTTTTTCTTCTTTTACTTCAGTAGTTCTTGATATATCAGTTCTTATTGATTTTTCATCTTCATCAGATTCTATGGTCAACTTAGATACATTAGTATTCATATTATTAAAATTAGATGAAGAAAATCGGGTAATGCCTTCTTTTGAATTAGTCATATTCCCAGCAGAAAAAAGAAAATTATTAACAAATTCTTTATTTCCTTTTCTTTTTTCGTTAACTTTAGAATTATTATTATTATTACTTACATTACTCTTTAGTGCATAAAGATAGTCTGGTAAGGGGTAGATTCTTTCGATGAATTCATCTTCTGTTAAATCATCTTCATCTTCTAATTCCATATCACTAAAAGATTGAATTAAAATTGATATGAATAAATTGAATAAAATATAGTTACCTATAAATATCCAACAAATATAATAAAGAATGCTTGTTTTAAGCATTGGATAAGTCTTATAAAATATGTCATCCCAATTTTCAATTGTTAATATCTGATATGTGGAATAAAATCCTTCTAATAATGTTCTAAAATGGAAATTCATGCTTAATATTGACATACCTAGTAATTCAAATATAAAAATGAATAAAATGAGTATAATAGTAATATAAGTAACATTTGTTAAAGATTTTTTGATTGAAACTATTATTAATCTCATTGATTTTAGTTTTCGTAAAACTTTAGCTAATCGAATGACTCTAAACATCCTGAAAACTCTGAAAAATTGAAGTTGAGAACTAACCGATCTTTTTGTTCCTAAAATATCTTGGCCATTATTTGGAGTAGCAAGATCAACCACTGAGAAAACGATAATAAAAGTATCTAAATAAGTGAAAGCATCTGAATAATAAACTAAAGGAGTAAGGCCGATAAATTTAACCACGTATTCAAGAATATAAATAGCATTAAATATAAAACTAAAAATTTTTAAATTTTCCAGAGTTTCTGGTTTTAATAAATTTCCTTCTAAAGACATAAAGATAGAATTAGCAATAACTATTGATAAAATAATATACTCAAAATAATCATTGGTTGCAAGAACATAAAAAGCATATCTAATTTTTTGAATTCTTTTTATATAAGGATTTCTATCCCATATAATTATATTAAAATTTTCTAATGATTTTATTAATCTATTCCAATTTTTTCTATTTTCATCGACATCTTTATTATATAGCACATCTTCCCCACTCCATTTGATATACATATGCGAATCTGTTTTTAAATCATATAACAATATATTTCTGACTTCGTTTTTAACATTCAATCTATTATATTTTTTTCTATTTTTTTCTTTTCTATTATTAATTATTTCTTCTTGTTTTTTCTGGTCGAGAAATTTAAAATATAATTTATCTTCTTCTAAAAAATAATGTGATAAAGTCAAATAATTAAAATCTTTAATTTTTTTGTATAATTTTTCTAGGATCTCTTTTTTGGAATTAATTCCTTTTTGTATCAAATTATGTTTAGTATAAGCTGAGCTCATTATTAATTTTCCTTTGCTAGTATTTTTAGATAAAGAAAAATATTTAGAATTTACAGACTTATTATCTAATTTGCTAGGCTTACTTATAAATCCCATTGAACTAACCAAAGCTGAATCAGGTCTAAAATTTAATGGATTTTGATGACTTTGTTCAAAGGATTGAATACTTTGATTTAAATTAAAATGTTCGTTCATTGTTAATACACTTAAATTTTGTTTATTGGAATATTTTCCGAAATTTAAAAGTCTTTTTGGCATTAATACTATGACATTTAATGGAAGATATTTTAATTTCGTTGTTAAAAAAAATAATTCCTTTTTTTTGTATTTATAATCGGTGTAATATATATATTTATATTTTTTGAGATTTAAATGTTTGTCATTAAATACAAAAAAAGCATCAGTTCTTTTAGGTAATTTCTGTAAAACAATTTGTCTATTTTTTTTGCCTAATATATCATCTTTCCAGTGACTTATTTTAAAATTGTCTTTTACTTTTAAATCTATATCAAATATATTATATAGATAATTCATATAATATTTTTTTCCTCTTAAATTCATTGGAATAAGTTCTTGCTCAGTCGTTAATAAATTATTATTGTCGATATTATCTTCATTCACAATGAATTTTTTTGAATCTTCTTTAGGATATTTTTTTATATTTTTTTCTATACTTTTTGCCTTAAAAATAAAATAATTTTCTCTTTTTTTAGTATGAGCATTTTTTTCAGATTTTTTCGTTGGCTGCTTTTTAATTTTAACTATTATATTATTAATTAGATTATTATTTTTGATAGATTTTGCTAGATTTTCATTTATTCTGTTGTTTAAAATTTTGCTACTACTATTTCTCGAAGCCAAAGTTTTTTCTTTTTTTAATTTTAAATTAAGCATATTCATCGTTTTTTGGTTTTGAATTAATGGGATATCAGAATTTTTTTCATCTTCAAAATTTTTTATAGTTTTTGCTTTATTAGAAAGTAATCTTTTTCCAGTATTTCTTATGTTTTTAGATGATAATTCTTTATCTCCAGTACTTTTCGGATTTAATTTTTTGGTGTTTGAAGGACTGAGTTCTAAGCGATTTTTTTTGGTTTCTCCATTTTTTGGTGAATTTTTTTTTTTATCACTTATGTTGATATTGTTTTTTTCTTCCTCGTTTTCTGTATCTTCACTATCTTGATCATTTTCATTTAATTGTATTGGCTTAACAATTTTATTATAATTTATTTCTTTAATCATTCCACTTACATTGCAATTATTTTCATTTCTTATTCTTATTTTTTTTTTATTTACATATAATTGCTCATCTAATAATTTATTAGTTTCTTCATAATATTTTTTTAATTCTTGTGTGGTTAAATTAATATTAGTATTAACACTTTCTCTCACAAAAACTTCAGCTCTTATTTTTTGAGTAAGTTTATTCGAATCCATATTTTTTTTGATATTTTCATGCAATAAATATTCATTTCCATAAATTTTTTTTTCTGATAACAATTTAGGTAATAATTTAATATCTTCCACGGATATAGAACCATTCCTACTTAAATAAGATTCTTCACTTAAAAAATGTAAACTATCATCTTTATTTATTGTATTATCAATTGATTCACCACAAAAACTACTGTTTTTATCGTTATCTTTTTGGATAATATTTTCTAATTCTTTTGCTTCTTTTTTATATTGAACGTACTCTAAAAATCCTAAATATGAATTTCTTCTGTCTTTATTATTAGAAGATTCTTTATCTTTTTCGTCTTCTTTTTTTAAATATTTATCTAAATTAAATTTTAAATTTTCTGGGTTGAATTTTTCTGATTCTTCTTTTTTTATTATGTAATTTAAAGTAGAATGGGGACGTTTAAATCTTGATCTCAAATTAAAATTTTCAAACATTAAATAATCTTTATCATTAATTATTGAATCGTTGCTTTTTTCTTCAAGTTCATTTAGAGAATAAAATGTCGTTTCTTTGAATTTTTCGTTTTTTCTTTTTGTATTTAAATATATTGAATTATTAATTAAATCATTTTCGAAGCTCAAATTATCAAAATTTTTATCATAGTCATTAATAATTAATTTAGTCAACCGAAAATTTTTTTTCGCTTGAATCTGTGTATTTTTTTTAATTAAATTTTTATTTATTTTATTAACATCATTATTTTCTGAATTTTCAGAAAGAGTAGATAGCATCAAATCATCAATGCAAGAAAGTTCTTGATTAATTGTCTTCGAATTTCCATCTAAATATGTTTTTAATATATTTTTATCAGATAAAATATCTGTATTTTTAGAAGAAGATTTTTCATCTGTATATATATCTGAATAGAGATCTATACTTTGCTTTTCACTTTCTTTAACTGAAGAATTTGTCTTTTCTTTTTTTTTATTATTTATTTTTTTTACAACGTCATAAAGAGTATCTTCATAAATACTTAACCGATTATTCTTTTGCTTTTCTACTTTTTGTTCATTTTTTATTTTATTTTGTTCTTCTTTATATTTTTGTAATTTATTTGAATTTTCTGAATAAAATTTTTTAGTATCATCTAGAGCTTCTTTAATTAATTTTGAATTTATATTATTTTTTAGTTTTATTATTGTTGATAAATCAACACTGATGTCACCTTGACTTATATTTTTTATTATTTTTCGAGAATCATTTCTTTTCATATTTTTATCTTCTGAGCTTTCATTTGCATTGTTAGTCACAATATTTTGATTAGAATTTCTCATTTCTTTTTTTGAAATTTGTTTATTTATCAATTTGGAATCGTTTTTGTGCTCTTCATTTACTAAAGTTTTCTTTTTTGTTATTTTTTTCATGAATATCCTTGATTTTTCCATTTCCATTTTATTCTTCCTTAAACGTAATTCTATTTCATTTTGTCGTCTTTCAACATTATCTGCTAAAGCTTTTTCCTCATCTTTTATTCTTTGCTTTTCTAAATATAATTCTTCAGGATTATTATTAGCCATGATATAAATATCTTTAACAGTTGAATAACTTTTGGGTATTTCTCTTTTGTTTTTATGGATAAAAAAGGCGTTTTCTTTTACTTTAAAATATAAATTTTTTAAATCTTCATCACTTTTTGCATTTTTTTCGTTTTTGATTTGAAGTTTTTTTTTTGTTTCTTTATCTTTATTTTTTTTCTCCTTTGGGTCATAAGAACTTTTTAATAATTTATAAAAACTTCTTTTTTCATTTAATTCTTTTCTACTTTTTTCTATATGTTCAAATTCTGAATTAGTAACAGCCAAAAATAGATTAATTAAATAAAAAGCTCCAATATATATAAAAGCATGAAAATAAACAAAAACAACAATACTATTTATATAAATTCTATCTTTAAAAGTTTTTGATACATAATTAAATATATCAGACCATCCTTCTAAAGTAACCATGATAAAAACCGTAATTAAAGAATTAAAAATATTATCAAAATTATTTGCTCCATTATTTGGATTTAAATATCCTTTAGCACATATAAATATATTTCCATATTGATTGAATTGTGAACAATCAGAGTCAAATGAGCATAAATAATTAGTTTGTGTTAAAAAATATCCAAAATTTAAATTCATGCATCTTCGATAAAATAAGCCTTGCCACATTTGCAATCCGGCAACAGCAAAAAAAAGAAAAAAGAAAAATAAAACTATCATTGTTTCCCAAAGACGAGTAACAGAAGACATCAAAGCTAAAAGAAGATTTTTTAATTTTTTGAATCGTCTCATAGTTTTTAAAGGCTTTAAAATTCTAAAAGCTTTAACAGCATTAAAACCCGAAAAATTTTGACTTGATTTCACAAAGTTTTCTAGAATTAAATAAATGAAGCCAATTACAATAACAAATAAATCCAAAATGTTCCAAAAATCTTTTATATAAGCGTCTTCAGCTGAATAAAATGAATAAGTATTAATTTTAAGAATTGCTTCCAGCGTGTAAAAAATCAAAAAATAATTATCAGCTCTGTTTCCTAAACTATCAGAATCAGTAGGGTCTGATATGAAAAATAAAATACAATTTAATAAAGTAATAAAAGTGGATAAATTTTCAAAAATTAAATTATCTACAAAATATCTACATGAATATCTCATTGCTATTCTAAAATCGTTTATTTTTTTTCTTTGTTTAAAACAACAATAATAATCAAAATATCTTCTGGATAATTCTTCTTTTCTTAAAGGCTTAAAATCAATAATTTCTTTTGCTCCTAATTCTTGCTCACTTTCAATTGAAAATCTCGGTATTGTGTTATCTTTATATTTTTTGAAATATATATTTAATATTTTTCCTTTTTTTACAAATTGTTCGGTATTATCTAAATTAAAATCAATTTTATCTTGTTCGACTTTTTTCATCTCTTTATATTTTGCATCTAATTTATTAATTTCTTCTTGAAGTTTATCTGTATTTAAACCCTTCATTTCATTAACTTCTTTTAATTTCTTTTTTTCTTTTATTTTTCTTTTTATATCCAATTTATTCATTTCCTTATTTATTTTTTCAGTCTCCTTATCTTTTATATTTTCTACATCATATGTAAATAATTGATCTTTAAAAAATTGTTCTTTATAATTTAAGTCATATTCTGCTAAATTAATTTTATCATATATTTTATAATTATTATCATTATCAACCCTTATATTAGGTAATTCAATAAAGTCGTCACATGAATCAAATAATTCTTCTGATTCTTCATCACCTAAGTAATTACTATCATCTTTTTCTTTTTTATCTTTGTGTTCATCTTTGTTATCATCTTTTAAAAAATTTTCTGAATCATTCAATGTAGTTAAATAAGGCTCTATTTTTGTATTGGATTTTTTAAGCTCATTTTTTGAACTTATTAAACTTGTTGGTTTAACTAAATTTTTTTTTAAATTAATTTCACTTAATTTCATGAGTGTTTCTTTCTTTTTAAAATTTGATTTCATTCTGACATTTTTAACTGAGTTTCTCATTGTTTTATTATTTTTTTCTTTATCTTTATCCCTGTCTCCGATTTTTATATCATTAATACTCTTAACACTATAAGCATCCATTTCTTTTTCATTAAATATTTTTACTCTTTTTTTACTACTTATTTGCCTTTCATTCAATGTTTTTCTAAGATTAAAATTTTTAGTATTTTTTTGAGAAAGTTCGGATTTAGAATTCAAAGATAATTTTTCAGTTATTATTGTTGAATCTATATGAAAAGAATCTAATTTATTGCTATTATTTGAATATATATTTGATTGCTCGCCAGATAAATCATTATTTCGTTTAATATCATCATCAGGTATATTATTATTCTTTTTAAATAATGATATTTCTTCCATTAATTTTCTCTTTTTTTGAGCCATTTTAGTATTATATTCTTTTTCTCGTTTTTTAATATTATATAATTTTTTTTGCATTTCTTCAAGAATTTTTTCGTTTTCTATTTTTTTAAAAATATTCTCTATTCCACTTTTTTTCTCATTATTATTATTAATATTATTTTTTTTAGTTAATAATTCCAACTTTAAATTTTTGGAATTATTAAATCTAAATTTTTTTAATTTTCCATTACTTAATTGTGGCGATAATAACATTAAATGTCTTTCCTTACTTTTATCAAAATAATCAACATTATTTTCACTTGATTTTTTCACAAATATATAATTATACACATTTCTCACATATATTTCTAATATGAATTTTTTTATTTTATTAAAAAAATTTGCTGCGATTTTTAAAGTTAAAGAATTTGCTTTTTTTTTTACTTGTTTAAAAAATAATTTTTTCTTATATTTAATTATTAAATTTTCTAATATATATGCACCTTTTTTTAAACTTTGGATTTTTGATAAATAATTTTCTTTTTGTTTCGTTTTCTTTTTTATATTTATTTTATCTTTAATATTTTCTCCTTTTTTTTTCAAAAAAAATAATCTAATCATTTTTGATTCTAAATCTTCGTCTTCATAATCGAACATCGAATCTGAATCTTTTATTCTAAATTCTTCATAACTTGTTACTTCTAATTCTTTTCCTATATCGGAACGAGTTTTTATTAACGATGATTTTTTAATTTTTTCTTCTGAACTTATATTGGATGTTTTTGAACCCTTCTTTTTAATTGATGATCGAAGCTTTTTCATGTTAATTTTAATTTTAATTTAAAATTTTATATAATAATAAATAACAAATTTAATTATGTTATGCTTCATTAATGCTTGGGGATTGGGGATTGGGGATTGGGGATTTGGGGATTGGGGATTGGG
>JAJJLE010000104.1:0-10698 GCA_023897235.1 Entodinium longinucleatum | reverse complement strand
CCCAATCCCCAATCCCCAATCCCCAATCCCCAATCCCCAATCCCCAATCCCCAATCCCCATATATTATTCAAAAAAAATTTTGATTTTTTTCAAAGTAATTTATATTAAATATGGATAATCCAAAAGAGGAAAAAAAAATTGAAGAATTTGAGAATATAAATGAGATTGAAATTAAAGAAAATAAGGAAAATATAAATTTAAATGAAGAGGAGGATAAAAACGAAAATGAAGAAGAAAAAAAACATGATTTTGAAAATATAAATGAATTCAATGTAATTGATATCACACAAAAAGAAGAAAATACTATTGAGTTAGCCAAAAAGGAGAATAACGAAGAAATTAATGAAAATTTTTCTTTATTAAATGACCAAAATGAAATAAATAAAAATGAAAATGAAATAGAGATTGTTGAAAAAAGAGGTGAAATCAATGAAAAAGGTAAAGAAAAAGAGAATACTTGTGAAATAAAAATGGTAGAAAATGATAATAAAGAAAAAGAATTAGAAATAAAAGAACAAAATAATGAAAATTTAGTATTAAAGGAATTAAATGAAATTCAAGATGATACAAATGAAGTAAAAATTAATAAAGAAAACAAAAAAGAAGAAAATGAAATAAACGAAAAATCTAATACAAAAGAAGAAGAAAACACTATATCAATATTTTCACTTGAAAAAGAAAAAAATATAAATATAAAAGAGATGGAAAAAGAAACAGCATTGGAGGAAAATAAAGACGAAAAGAATGAAAACTTAATGGAAAAAGAAGAAAATAATTTAATAGAAGAAAAAATTGATCAAAGAAATGATAATAATGAAATAATTGTCGAAGAAATAACTAAAAATAAAGAAGAAAAAAATATTATCGAAAATAAGGAAATCAAAGAAGAACTTTTTGATTCAAAAGATTTAGATAAAATAGCTGAATATAATAAAAATAATTATAAAGATTTTTATTTCCAAAATCATTTTTGTGATTATAATACAGGAAAAGAATGGAGAGCAGGATTTATTAATAAAATTACTGATGACATTATTGAAATTTGCGATCCAACAGGAAGCAATTCATCTAATGATAATGTAACCGCTAAAAATATTAAAATAACCGATTCACGAAAAATATCATATTTTAGAAAATATAGTTCGCCAGATATAACCATGATCAAAGCTTCTTCAAAAAATTTATCAAATAAATTATCTCAATTTATAAATTTTCACAAAAATTTTACCGAGTATTTAGAAAATTGTGATAACTTCGAATTTTATTATTTCTTAAGAGCGACAGTCTACTATGCTCTTGATATATCAATGTCATCAAGTTTAGACAATAAAAACATCGAAATTAGTTTTAAATTAATATTAATAATATTAAATATTATATGTGATTGTTTAAAATATATCAAGCAGAATTTCGATGATTTTTTAAAATTTGAAAGTGATATTAAAAAAACGCAATTTAATGATTTAATATTAATGCATAAAAAATATGCAATATTTAGTTTTTTTGATGATATATATTTTTTACTAAAAAAAATTTTTACAGATAGTAATCAATATTTAGAATGGTATAAAAAATATAAAAGTGATATTATTTATTTTATACCATCAAATAATAATATTAATACAAACGAAATAAAAATAAATTTATATTCTGAATTATTTCCTTTATATGAAGAACAAAATTTTGGAAAAAAAGAAATCAAATTATTAAAAAAAGTATGTATGAAAGAAGCCTACAATGTTAGTAGTAATTATTACACTTTAGATAAAAAAATTAAATCATGCATTGTGGCTTATTTTATTGATTATTTTAATTACATAGGTGGATATGATACTTTATTTTTTTTATTATACAATATTAAGCACATACCCGATAATTTTTATACGAGTTTTTCGATACAATATTTATTAATAGATATTTTATTGACATCAAAAACTTTGACTAATAATTTTAGTTTTTGTGATACTAAAAAAAATATTATTAATTATATTGATACATATTTATATCAAATCAATATCGATGAAAAAAATCAGGATTTTTTTAATAATGAATTGGAAAAATTAATGAAAAAATTATTAACTATAATAATAAAAGATGAAGATGAAGAAATTTTATTGAGAGAAAGATTTTATATTAAACAAATATTTAAAAAATTAAAAACAACGAAAAAATTAGAAAAAAGTATATCTTATTTAAGTAAAATAAATAATATTATAAAAAGTGCGGAATATAATTCTTTATTTAATGAAATCAAAGAAAAAAATAATAATGAATATAATGAGGAAATGCTCAAGGATAAAAAGTTCGAAGGAAAAGATAATAATGTCACTAAAATAACAGTTAAATATTTTTGTGAATTATGCAAAGATAATAATATTTTAGAATTATTTTTAGAAAATAAAACTACACATGAAGAACTTATTAAAAGACTTTTACCTTTAATAACTATTATGTATTTAAATAATTTTGGATATCAAGATGATGGTAATAAAAATACTCAAGAAAAAAAAATAGATTCTAAATATATTTTTCAAGCTTTGTTTATAAAATTAAAAGAAGCTGAACAAAATAATGAAAGTCTTTGGAAAATCATTATGCAAGAAATTTTATTAAAATTTGTTGAAACCATTAAAAAAGAAGATAAAATTTTTATTTTTGAATTAATTGAAAAATATTATGAATCCAGTACTATAAAAAAAAGTTCTAGAATTATTCAATTAATTGATTTTATTATTGAATTTTCTTTGAAATGTTATCAAGAAAATGAAGTTAAAGATGATGTTAAAGATATATTATTATATAATAAAAATGAAATTAGTGGCACTTTTGATATTTATATAAAAGGTAAATTTGATTATAATAAATTTTTTTGCTTGGATTTATTAGTTAATTATTTAGTAAAAAATGATAAAATAAATGAATTACAAGTAAATGACGATTTAAAGAAAACTGTAATAAATAAATGCATGGATGGAATTATTAAAATAGTGAAAAAAACAAAGAATAATGAATTTTTAAAAAAAATTTTATTTATAAAAGTAATAGAAGCAATTGCTTTAGCTACAAATACAATATTCAATATATCTTTTATAAGAAAAATTATAGATTTAAAATTGAATAATGATGCTAATAATGAAATTATAATATATTGTAACTCCAAAAAAATAATGTTTGGATTATTAAAAGAATTTTTTGCATATTTAGAATCAATACCAGATGTCAATGATAAATATAAGGAAGAAATCGAAAAAAGACTTGATTTAATATTTTTATTACTTAAAAATGGTATAAATATGTCAAACGAGAATTATATATTTTTATTTTCTATTAAAAAATATAATCAAAGCATAAAAGAAATCGTTTATAAGAAATTAAGTGAAAATATTTTAAAAATCGGAACAGTTTTTCAGAAATATATCGTAGATAATATATTAATGAAGGAAGAAAAATATGATGATTATATAAGCTATAATTTATTAAAGCAGTTTATTTTACAAATAAATAAAACCGAAAAAAAATTTTTTTTTATTTTGGATGAAAAGGAAAAATTGGACGAGAAATATTTAATAATAAAAACTTTAAAGAATTGTGAAGATATTTATGGATATAATTATCTTTGGAATATTTTATTATTGACAGAAAATAAAGAAATAAAAAAAGATGTAAGTGGATTTTTAACTTATATATATTTAGGTGTTAAATATAATTCGTTAAAAGAATATAATCAATTTTGGAAAGTAATTTTTCAGAAAATAATTGATTTATTCAGTAAATACATGAATAATAAACAAAATAATAATAAAATAAAAATAAAAGGATTGGTTTTTTTAATTAAAAAAATAGTAGATGAATCAAATTACAATGGCGATATTATCAAAGATAAAAATATATTAAATAAATTAAATGAGCAATTTATACCAAAAAATAAAGGAGATAATAAAGATAATAAAAATAATAAAGAAAATAATAATAATAAAGATAATAAAGATAAGGCAGAAAAAAAAGAAATCAATTCAATAAAAATAAATTTAAATTTTCCTGTATATGAAAATACCATGAAAACTGATGAAAATTTTCAATTTAATCCGATTAAAATATTAAAAAGTGTATGTGAAATATATCCCTCCGAATTTTTTTATCATTTGAGATATTATATAAGTAATGCTTTTCAAATCCCTATTAAATGCATACAAATAAATAAAAATGAGCAAACGCCTAATCCGCAAAGTAATAAAAATAATAGTATAAATATTTTAAGCGATTATATTAATATATATGATATACTCGATAAAAAAAAGAAAAAAAATGAATTTGATAATTTTAATGTCCAAAAAATATCAAACCCTTTTAGTGATGATGCTTATGATAATTTAAGAAAACTGATAATTAATGATAAAAATTTGAATAATTACTTAAAAATGTTATTGAAAGATAAAAGCATCGATTTCGCTAGTGATATTTTTGGATTAATTAATGATAAAATTGAAAATAATAACATAATTAATAATGAAGGAAACAATATTATTAATAAATTAATAAATAATACTAATAAAATAAACAGTGATGAATTATTGAATGAATTATTTAATTTTGATGATACTGATTTATTTTATATGAACTATACTTTAAATAGTATATTCAATTTTTTAAAAAATAATAATAATAAAAATAGCGATTTAATTAATAAATTTATTAAAAGTGATTTATGGAATAAAAAAATAAAATTATTAAATATAAAAATTAATGATTTAAATGATAATAGATATTCCTCATTAAATGAATTATATGAATCAAAAAAATACGAAAATAATTTATTAATTATATATAAATTAATTTTATCAACTAATAATTTAAATTTAGACGAAAATGATTTAGAAAAAATTATTTCAAATATAATAATAATAATTGAAGATATTATTGAAGATTGCATTTATATGAATTTAAATTTATTTAAACCACAAAACGATGAAGAAAAAAAAAAGATAAATTCTGTGAAAAAAATTTATTATGATTTTTTCAAAAATATATGTGATATTTTGAAAAATAATAATAAAAATTTATATTTTAAATTTATAGAAAAACTTTTTACGGAAAAAAATAAAAGTGAAGGTATAGAACAAACTATTTTCGAAATTATTTTTATAGAAGGAATTTTAAAAAATAATTATCCGTTATATACTGAATTAATATCAGAGTTTCTTTTATCTTTAATTCAAAATAAAAATAATGAGAGCGAAAAGGAAATATCTGATTTTTATATAAATATATGCAATGCATTTTATACAAAAGAAAGTAAAAAAACTTTATGTAGAATATTGTCTTTATTATATAATAGTTCAGATATAATAAAATATGAAAATAATTTAGAAATATATATGAAAAATATAACTAAAATATTCGAAATAATATATAATAAAATTTTCCAAAAATTTGATTTTGATTTTTATATTAATGAAGTTGTGATAAATTCTTTATTTGAACCGTTTTTGGATGAAATTAGTGCTGATAGTAATTTTCATGATTATTATTTTGGTGGGATGTGCATGATAATGTTTTATTATTTGGAATACACTGGTGAAGATAAATATAGAAAAGTTGAATATTACAAAGGTAAAAACCTAAAGGAATATTTATATGATGAAATTATAATGTTTAATCATTCAAATGAAGAAGCATCTTCACCAAAAACTAAAACACAATCTCAATCAAATTATTTAAAAGTCGAGCACAGTTTTAATTCTGTTTCGCATTTATTCATATCTCTTTTAATCAAAGACGAAATATATTCTTCAAATAATGAAATCCAGGAAGGTACCAACCAATTAATTCCACGAAAAGGCATTATTTTTTATTTGAACGAATTAGATAATTTGCATAAAATGACAAAATATAATTATATCAAAGGAAACCAGCCATCCGATTGGAAATTATATTTCAAAGATCAAAATAATTCCAAAACTTTCATTGGCTTAAAAAATCTTGGATGTACTTGTTATATGAATTCTTTATTACAAGTTTTTTATAATATTACTTTATTCAGAGAAAGTTTATTAAAATGTAAACATCAATCTGAAACAAAAAATTCTTTGTATGAAACACAAAAAATTTTTTTTAATTTGAAATATTTAAAACAAGGTTTTTATACTCCGACAAGTTTCGTGAATAATTATGATGATGAAAAATTGAATCCTGGACAGCAAATGGATGTAGATGAATTTTTTTCGAATTTGTTGGATAAATTAGAAAATAGAATAAAAAGTTCTGAAAACGAAAATTTAATTAAATATTTTTTCCAAGGTAAATTAAATGATACACTTACTTTTCAAGAAGGGTGTAATCATGATAGAACAAAAGTAACTGATTTTTATTCTATTCAACTCCAAGTAATTAACAAAAAAAATATATACGAATCATTAGATACATTAACCGAAGGTGAATTAATGAACGGAGATAATTGTATTTTTTGTCCAAAATGTAACAAAAAATTCCCTGCTCTTAAAAGTCAATCCTTCAACACATTACCACGTATATTAATGTTCGTATTAAAGCGTTTCGAATTTAATTATGAAACAATGGCCAAAATAAAAATTAATGATTATTATGAATTTCCTTTGGAATTAGACATGAGTAAATACATTAAAAATGATGACAATAATAAATATTTATTAAAAAGTGTCGTAGTGCATATGGGTCACAGTGAAGGTGGCCATTATTATGCTTTCATTAAAGAAGATAAAAGTAAAATTTGGTATCAATTTAATGATACTTTTGTAGATAGATTTAATATAGATGATTTAAAAAAAGAAACTTTTGGAGGAAAAGAAGATAATGGTGAAGAAAAAAATAGAAGTGCGTATTTGTTATTTTATGAAAAGGTTGATCAAAGTAAATGCGAACAATTTGATAAAATAAAAATTTTAAATAAATTAATAAAATTAAATGATGATGGAATTGATGGATATAATAATATTATTAATAATAATGATGATCCAGAATTAATTGATATGGGGGGTAATTTAGAGGATATGAAAAAAATTTTTAAAAATATTAATGAACAAATGAGAATCGAATATTTAAAACAATTAGTATTTTCTTCAAATTATCATTTATTTACGCTAGAATTTTTTTTAAATGTAATTAATATCATAGACAATAAAGGTAAAAATTTGTCTGTTTTTTTACAAAATTTCAGCTTTGTTAAATTCGATCATCATTTTTTAGGAGAAGAATTTAATTTCAGAAATTTTAGACCTAATATATCCAATATTAAAAGATATATCGATAAAGGAAAAATAAAGATATTAAATGTAGAGATAAATAATAATACTAATGGTAAAAATAATGATGAAGAAATGAAAAAAAAATTATTAGAAATATTTAAATATATATTGATAATATTTTTTAATATAATTATACACTCAAGAGAAAAAAAATATTTTGGATGCTATGTTGAATTAATTAAATATTTAATAAATCAATATGATTTTTGTGCAAACTATTTCCTTGAAGAATTCGGCTGTCATAACACGCTAATAGAATATTTAGTCAATTGTCCTATGTATAACATCAAAAAAATCCTTGTAGGTTTAATCTATTATGCCATGCTTAAATCAGAGCAAAGTTATTCCCCAGAAAAAAAAAGGCAAGATATGAAAGATATAAGCTCTAATGAAAATAATAATAACACTTTATCTGATGAAGAAATCGCCAAAAGATTACAAGAGCAGTTTAATCAAGGATATAGTGGATATAGTATAAGAGATGAAAAAGGGGACGAAAATTTATTAAAAAATGGTATATCCACTCCGAATTGTTTAAGAATAGTATATAATATAGCACATTTTTTAAAAAAAATAAAATTCGATAAATATCAGAATGAATCCCGATTTTTATTCCTTACTTTATTAAAATTTTCTTTAATTTCGCAAAAAAATAAAATGTTTTTAACTAAAGATATAAATATATTATTGCCTTTGAATATTTTAATAGCAAAAAATTGCAACGAGAATAAATATTCTTATGAAGAAGTGTTCGATTTCGATAGGGGTGCTTTCTCATCCCCTCATGAAATTTTGAATCCATCACCTGATGAGACTATTCTTGGTGATAGTGATAAAGTTGGAAATTATATTACTTTAGAGTATGATTTGATGCTGTTATGCAATTTGAATTATTTTAAATGTAGAACTAAAGATGAAATTAAGAAGAATAAATATGATTTTGGATTTACTTTTTGGAAAGAAGGATATTTGTATAATTTATTAAGGTATACGAAAACTAAAATGGCTATAAAATATTTTTCGAAATTAATTGTTCTAAAATGTAATGATAATAAAGATTTATTTGATTTTATTATTAAAGAATTGTTTAAATTTTTGGATATCATTACTGATGCAGAAGATGCATATTTTGATGAATCGGACCCTGAACAAAATTTAAACATTTATAAAAATACTGAAAAAAATATTAAACATTGTTCTTTAACGGTGCTTAAAAAAAATATAAGTTTTTTACTTAGAATATTAATTTTAGAATCTATTAATGACAAATTTAGCGAATATAAAATAAAAACAATATTATCAAAATTATTTTCATTTTTTAGTAAAAATAAAAAATATTATTCTCGAGCAATAACAGCAATAAATATAATATTAAACATATTCGAATCAATAGAATTAGATTCAAAAAAATATTATAAAGATTTAAATGATATTTTACATTGGTTAAATAAATTTAATATTGCACCAAAACATTATGAAATAAAAGGTATTAATATGTACAAAGATTTACCTCTTTCTAAGCATGTGAAGCAAATGGATATAAAACAAAGAACTGAATATGAGAAAAAAGAGATAGAAAAAACAAATAAAAAAATAGAAAGATTAAAAAGTATTATTATGAATAAAAAATGTGCTTTTGATATATCAAATTTCGAAGGAGATTTATCCGATTTTAAATTTAATTTCGGTGATATTGTTAGTTATGAAAATAAAGTTTATAAAGTGATAAATTGCTTAGATGAAATGATTGAAGTGAAATTAATAGAAGATAAAAAAATTAGTAATGATAATAAGGATAATAATAATAATAATAATGAATGGGATGATATTTATCGAAACAAAAAATTAGAGAAGAAAAAGATGAATATTTATCAAAAAGAAAAAATTAAATTCTGGATTGAAACTGATGATTATCGACTAAGAATTAAACAATTAGAAAATTAAATATCTTTAATTATTGAGTAGTTAATTAAATTAAAATTAAAAAATAAAAATATTATTAAATCTTTATATCAAAAGCGTTCTAAATCTTCATATATTTTTATTATATTTTTTCTTAAATTTTCAGGATTTGTAAAATATTCTTTAAAATCAATTATATCCCAATTTATTTTAAGTAATATATTATATTTATTACTTATTTCAATTAAATTCAAATATTCTTTCATTTGTTCTTTTCTATTATTATTATTTTCAAATAAATCTTTTATTTCTGAATCTTTTTTTTCGAGTAATATTTTTTGAACATTTAATATCTCATTTTTAATATTATTAAGAGTATTATTATATGAATTTATTATTTGAAAATAATTTGTAAAAAGATTTTTTATATTTTGAATCATTAAAGCTTTATCAGAAAATATTTTAGTATAATATATTAGTGTTTTTTCATCGGAAAAATTGATATTTGAATAATTTAATTTTTCTTTTATTGAAATATTATTTTGCAAAGAAACTAAATTATTCAGCATATTAGGTATATAATATTCCTTCAATTTTTTAGTACATTTTTTAATATTTTCCATTTATCTTTGAAAAATATATAAATAAAGATAAAAATAAAAGTATATAAAAATATAAACATAACCAAAGTATAAGAACGATATGATAATAAATTATAGAAATATATTTTAAAAATATTTTAATAAAGATTTGTTCTATAATAAAAAAAAAAAATTTTAATTATTTAATTAAAATTCAAACATTATTAATTTTTTCATTCTGAGAAATATTATCTTTTTGAGTGGTTTTAAGAGGTTTATCTTCTTTGAATTCTTTTATACTAGTCATAGGTGCAATTTCTTCCTTTTTATTCTTTTCATTATTATTATTACTATCATCTTTTTTTCCTCCATTATTTAAACTCATCTCAATCTGAATTTTAATAAGGAAAAAGTCAAATCCAGTAAAAACTAAAAATAATATAAAAATTACAACAAAAAGAATAATATATAAACTTAATAAAATTTGTTCATCACTATACATAACTAAATCGAAAATAAAAGCAATTAAAAAAAAGACTAAAGCTGGGATATTTAATACCATCCAAGTTAAAGTGATAAACTTTGTTGGAAGTTTCCCTATTAAAATTAAAACTAATTTGGCTATATATATACAGAAAAGAAGAAGCCAAACGATATAAGCTAATACTAAATACAAATATTGATACCAATCTAAAAAGCTTACATCATATGTTGCTAAAGATAGCAAAAATAAAATTAATAAAGAGACAAAAATATTTAAACCTAAAAAAGTATATACTAAAGCTTTTTTACATTTAGTTACTTCTCCCATTTAATTTAAAAATTATTTTTTATTATATTTTCAATTTATATATTTTTATATATTAATTAAAAATAAAATATGGGGATTGGGGATTGGGGATTGGGGATTGGGGATTGGGGATTGGGGATTGGG
>JAJJLE010000103.1:0-10703 GCA_023897235.1 Entodinium longinucleatum | reverse complement strand
CCCAATCCCCAATCCCCCAATCCCCAATCCCCAATCCCCAATCCCCAATCCCCAATCCCCATATATTATATAAAAGAAAATAATTTTATTTAATTAAAATAATTATAATAATTTATTAGTAAATAAATATATCACAATTTTATTAAAAAAATATTAAAAATGAAAGAAATATTAGATGATAAAGAAGTTCCAGAACTTAACATAAAAAATAAGTCAGTACATAATAGACCATTCAAAAAAGCTTATACTACAGATTTTTCCAACAAAAGATTCAAAAAACCCGGAAAAGAAAAAATATTAGAAGAAGATAAAAGCAATTCCATATTTATATATAATTGCAAAGACTTCATATATTTCTGGGGATTATTAATGGCTTCATCTTTTAATTTTAATTTCTTATATTATCCTTATTTTATCCTAGGTTTATTTTATATATTATTAATAAACAATAATTACCCAGCATATCGTGATATTAAATCAATAATAAATATCATTGTTTTCATATATACTTTATTACTTTTAATATTCGATATAGTTATGATTATTTTATCAGCAAAAGATAGTTCATTTATTGTAGACAATAAATCATTATTTATTAATTTGGGAATTCCTTATGCTTTAACTAAAAATTTTTTTGAATTATTTAAAACTATATTTGGACTTGTGTTATTAATTATTATCTGCATTGGAGCTTTTATTATTGAAAAAATATGCGATTTTGAAAAAAAAGATTTAATGAAAAAAAAACATAGTGACTTCGAGAATTTAACACTTTTTTATAAAAAAGTTAAAAATTATTTATTTATATCTTTTTTTATCATAATAGGATTTGCTACTTTTAATAAATCTGTTTTTACTATGTTTTATGTTATGCTATTTTATATTTTATTTTTTATATATTTACTCGCTGCAGAACAAATGACTTATTTAGTATATAAAACAATTCTTTTTCTCGAATTATTTATTATCATATGTCAACTTTTAATTATTAATATTACAAACATATATTATTTTTCAGAAAATTATTTTAGTAGCAAAAAAGAAGAATTAATAAATAGTTTCCTTGCGAATAACTGGAGTAAATTTGGCTTTTATTTATCATATTATTACGAAGATGATATTTCTACTTCTTTTAAAGATTGGCTCGGATATTGTTTTGGGTGCTTTGCTCTCGTTGGTTTTGTTTTTATTCTTAAAATTATTAAAAATGAAAATTATGAGTATGCTAAAAAAACAAAAAAAAAAGAAAATGATTTATTCGATTTAAATGATGATAATGCTAAAATTAAAATAAAAAAAAATTGCTTCAGTAAATTTATATCTAATGTTTTTGATTTTTGCTCTGGGGAACAATTCGTGGTAAATTTAATAAGAATTTTAGCAATTATATGGGTATATTATGCACGTAGTTTTTTTTCAATATTAATTATTTTTTGGATTTTTTTTTCTTTTCTTTATTTAGATAATATACCTATAAGATTATTATGTTTAATAATTTTATTACCAGCTTTATTCATTTCCATGGTGTGCATTACAGCGAGTAGAATTTTTTATAAATATTTCAATGATTTAGATGATAAAAGCAAGGTTAAATATTTTCATTTTAATTTAGGAAATTATGACTACGATTTATTAAATTTTCCTTTTATGAATATTTTATGCGTTATTACTATATATTTCATAGCCTTGAAGCCAAAGCGAAAAAAATTCGATTTATCGAAAATAAAAACTAATATAAATATTCCAAGGCCTGATTTAAATGTTATTAAAGAGGAAGAAGACGAAGAAAATGAATTAATAGAGCCTTTATTGGACAAAAAAGAAGAAGAAAATATTCATAAGGAAAATAAGGATGATAAGGGAGATAAAGGAGATAATGATAATAATGAAGAAAATAATTTAGGTATGTTGGAAAATATTATTAGAAGTGATAATGATATGAATAAAGAAGGAAAAATGGTTACTATAATGAATTTAATAAAAAAATTTTTATTTGAACATATTAATAAAATAACATTAATAGTAATGTTTTTTGTAGCAAATAAGGAAATTAATGTACTTCATTTAATATTAATAGTAGTTTTCTTAATTCAATTAGTACGCCCATTTTTAATAAAGGATATAGGTACTGCAATTATAATAACTTTTCAAGTTTTGTTTTTAATCGAATATATCATGGATTTATTAAAAGTATATTATGCAGAGACTTTTGAAGCGAATATTGATGCAATAAAATTTTTTATAGTATACGAGGTTAATACTAGTAACACGAAACACCTTTTTAAAACTAATATCGAAATTTTTATTTATGCTGTTGTTTATTGTTTTTATATACATGAAAAATTTTATAATTATGATTTTTATGTGAAATTAATGAAAGAAAAAGATATAACTTTATCAAAGTATATTGATATGAATATTAAAAATGAAAATATCAAAAAAAAAATATTTTTAACAGGACGTGTTATTAAAGAATTATATTTATGGGTTATTATTGTATTATTTTTGTTTTTTTCATGCTTTTTTGAAATAAATTTCTTATTCGCAATAAAATTATACTTTTTCTTTTTTAGTATTTATAAATATTGCATTTTCAGACAAGCTAATGATAAAAATAAAATTTATAATTTTGATAATAAACCAGAACCACAAGCTGATGATTATAAAAAAAATGATAATAATAAAGATAATGATGATAAAAAGGATGATGATAAATTAGTGATTGAGAATAATAATAATATTGATAATAATGCTGATAATAAGGTTAATATTAATATTAAAAAAGAAAATAAAGATTTTATTAAAATTGGTATACTAATTCCAAGAATAATTTTATTTTTTTCTGGAATACATACACTTTTAGTATATATTTATCAAGTAATATGCTTAGATTTTACTGGATTAAAAGATAAAATTAAAAATAGTGATAATTTCATCATAAGAAATTTATCACCTTTTGGATTAACAATATATCCCGAAGATAATTTATATTATAATTTATTACCTCATTATATTTTAAGTTTTCTATCTTTATTATATTTAAGGAAAATAAAATATGCGCCTTTAGAGGAAGAAAAATCCAGAGAAAAAGAAATACAAAAAATTGAAAAAAGAAAAAAAATTATGATAAATATTGGGGAAGAAAAAAAAGAAGAAGAAAAGAAGGAAGAAAAAAAAGAAGAAGAAATTAATATAATAACTAAAGAAGAAAAAGAAGAAAAAGAGGAAGAAAAAGAAGAAAAAGAGGAAGAAAAAGAAGAAAAAGAGGAAGAAAAAGAAGAAAAAGAGGAAGAAAAAAAAGGAGAAAATGAAGATGAACAAAATCAGGAAGAAGAAGATCCTAAAATAGTAGCCTTTACTCAATATACCAAAAACAAAAAAGAAATATCAAGGTTTAAATATTAAATATTTCTTTTATATAATAATAACCACTTTTACTAAATTTTACTGGTTAGTACTTTTTATCATCGCCGGGCTCATATACACTTCTCAAGATTTATCCGCCGGTATTTTCATCTATATAGTCATCTTCGGTATTACCTTTATTGTTATGTTCCATTCAATAATAATGAAATTATCTGAATTTAATAAGAAGGGAGTAAATACTTATTTTATATCAAAAGTAATCCGTTTTTCATTTTTGGAGCGAAAAAATCATTTAAATACTTTAAAATATTATCGTAGTATTTCATTCCGTTATTTATTAGGCTATTCACTCCTTTTAATATTTTTATTTTATTTATACGGTGTATTCGATCTTATTCAAAACGGATGCAATAAAGTTTTATGGGAAAATTGTGCTAATAGCTCAAATAGTCCTATATTTGATAAAGGCTCAAAAGGTGAAAATGTTATTATATCTTTATCGTATTTATTAGGATTTTATGTTAATATCGGAGAAAATGGTATTTTAACCGCAGGATGGATGCATTATTTATTCGCGATTTTGATCGCTTTTGATCTCTATATACAAAAAATTGAATTTTATTTTGTTGATGTCATGTTCAAAAATAGAGCTAAGTATAGAATATTATTGAATGAAAATGTAAGATTAAAAGTTATTGTAAATTCGGATAAAGATATGAATAAGAAAGATCAAGAAGATCAGGATGAAAAAGAAGATAATAAGGATGAAAATAATATTGAGAATAAAGAGGAAAAAAAAGATGATAAAAAAAATGTTAAAAAAATTAAAGAAGATCTTAAAAAAAAGCAAATAGAAGAACATAAAGCAAGGATTGAAAGATTTAAAAAATATAATTTAATGCTAGATAAAATAAAACTTAAATATAAATCAGAAAATATTTATATAAGTGATGCAGATGAAAAAGCCGGAAGAAATTATATTATAAGATTTTTAACAGCGATTCAAAGAGCATCAAGTGATGAAGTATTATTAAGTGAAAAAAAGAGTAAATACAAAATAGTAGTAGCAATAAAAAAAATATTCGAAGAAATAATAATATTTTTACTTTTATGTACCTCGATTTCAAAATTAAACGTTTGGTCTATATTATACATCCTAATCTCAATCTATTTAATACTTAGTACTAAAACTATGCGAAAATATTATTATGTATTTTGTTTTACCATAGTCGCAGTTTTTGCCCAATTAATCGTCTTTCTTACGAATTTAAATCAAAAAACAGACCCCACTCCTGATAAAAAAGTTTTAAAAATCATAAAAGATACTTTTAATATTCCATGGTATAATGAAGATTTAAGATTAGGATTTTTTTATGGTATTGGTACTTCGGCATCACAAATTAATTTAATGTGGATGGATTTTTTTGATATTATTGTTATGTATATTTATATGGAATATTTTTCTTACTGTATTTATCAAGACGCTGATAATAAAGGAGCAGCTCAAGATAAAAATAATAAAATTAATTTTTATAAATTATCTTCGAATAAAAATTTAATAAATTCAGTGAAAAATATGACTGAAGAAAGCTTTAAAGAATTCAATGAATGCATGAAATATAATGTCAATATTGATTTAGGGAGTCTTACAAGTTTAAAAATAAAATTAGGAATAATAAAAGAAGATCAAATTATTATATCTGATGATATCAAAAAAAAAGAAGGAGAAAATATTAACTTAAATGTAATTATCGAAGATAATAAAGATAAAGATAAAGATAAAGAAAATATAATACTTAATGTTAATGAAAATATTAACACAAAAGAAGAAAACATAAATGAGGATAAAAGCTCCAAAAAAAAAGAGAAAAAAGATGAAAATAAAAATTCAGAACGTTCTAAAATAAGAGTTCAATGGTCTACATTTTTTTCAAATTTTGCTGAATTAGCCTATTTATCATTTCATAATGTAATATTAATCATAATAATAGTTATATCAATGATGGTCTCAGGTTTATTATCTTTATTTTATATAATATTTTCCTTATACTTTTTAATCACGAGTAATAGAATGTATTTAGGGCAAAAATATTTCTATCCAAAAGCAATAAAAAAAATATTGAGAATAGCAATCATAGTTGATATCGCAATTCAAATAATATATCAAATGCCATATTTTAGTCTTAATTATTCAGGGGAAAAATCCTCTTTCGAAAAATTTTTAGATATTATAGGATTTAATAGAATAATTAATTACGGAAAAGAAGGCGAAGGGACAAGTTATGAAGATAATAAAAATGATGTCGAAATATATACAGAGCAAATGATATTAGTATTCGGTAAAGCTGTTACTTATTTCTTTATGGGTATTCAAATATTGATATATTCTTCCCAGAATTTCCAAGAACATTATTTAATATACCTCATAACTCGTGAAAAAGAACTTAAAAGAAAATCACTCATGAATGCTTTCAGATTTAATAATAAAAGAATTAGTACTATTGATAAATCGATCACATTAAGAGAAGAAATGCCTTTACATATGGAGAAGTTAAAAAATAATTTAGACGAGTGGGGGACTATATTATATAATAACAGCAAAGAAGAGAATAAAGATAATTTAATAAATATTAAAAATAGTTTTGTTAAAGATGGTAATCTGCGCTCAACAAAAAGCTCGAGTAAAAAGCAGGTTATTTTCAAAGAAAAAGAAATTAAAGAATATTTAAAAAAATTATTACTTAATAAATTTTTAATTCGCTTAGAAGCTTGGTTCTATCAATTTTCTGTGGATTATTCCAAAATAAATCCAAACGAAAAAGATTTATATGAACGTGATGTGATTCAAGGTAAAACAAAGGCCAAGACATTTTTGGAAAAAATTGTTGATTTTCATTTAGATAAAATGAAATTGGATAACTTTACTGAAAAAGAAATGATCGAAGTTAAAAAATTTTTCACTGAGACTGAAGCCCAAATGAAGATTTTAGAAGAACAAAAAATTGAAAAGAAAAAAAAAAGACAAGAAAAACAAAAAGAAGGTTTTGGCAATTTTATAGCCGGGTTTATTAAAGGTGGCCGAGATTCATTAAGAAGAAACAGTTTGAGTTTAATAGAAGAAAAAAGTGAAAAAGAAGAAAAAATAGATTTAACTCAGCCTAAATTTAAAGAAATAGAAAATTTAATTCAAAGTGATTTATGTCATAAATATTTAAAAAATACTTATATACTAAAAACACTATCAATAGATTTATTAACATATTGTTCCAAAAAATTCCAATTCATCTGTTATTTTATGATGATATTAAATCATATAGAAAACGCTTCCGTGATATCAATGATATACCCTTTATCTATTTTCTGTTTTGCTATTTTTGAATACCCGAGACCTTCAAAGACTTATTGGACTTTTTGCATATTATATTCAATCATTGTTATTACTATTAAATATATGTTGCAATTAAAATTATTTGTGGAATTATTCGGATATGATGGAAGTAAAGAGAGCATTTATGCTTCTATTATTAGCAATCTAGAAAATTATAAAATAGGTCTGAGATATATGAAAGAAACATATGGAGGAGAATTTTTCAATTATATCGTTTTTGATGCTTTAGTGATTATATTCTTATTAATAAATAATTTATTATTAATTATTAATGGATTATGGGATAAAAGAGAACAAGAAATAGAAAATATTTATTATGCAATGGAAAGAGTCATTAAAACAAAAAATTTATTACCTGAAGAAATACTTGATTTAAATAATTTCAATGATTATTTCCTTTTAAATGATAGAAAAGGAGAATTAAAAATCAAAAAAAAGAAAATAAGTCTTTTCTCGAGATATTTAAAAAGAAAGAAATCAATGAAAATAGAAGAAAAAAAAGAGGACAATAAGGAAGAAAAGAAGGAGGATAATAAGGAAGAAAAGAAGGAGGATAATAAAGAAGAAAAGAAGGAGGTTAATAAAGAAGAAAAGAAGGAGGAAAAAATAGAAGAAATAGAAAAAGAAGAAAATAGTGATTATATAACAATAGATACATATAAAGAAGATGATAAATCATATTATCAGCGTTTATTCCCCAAAAAAAGAAACGAAAAACCTGGTAACGATTTTTACGCGGAATATACCATAGGGATGATATTAGCAATAATATTTATAATAATATTTTACACATCAATGGTCCAAGATGTAACATATGGTGCATTATCTCAAGAAACTAATCAATTCAGTGGTTCAATGATAATATTTTTAGTTATTCATATTTTCTTTTTATGTTACGATAGAGTTTTATACATAAGCCAAAACAGGAATAATATAAAATATGAATACATTATATATAATAACAGAACAATGAAGCAAATATCAGAAATAGATTATAACACTATTAAAACTAATATTAGTAAAAAATATAATTATTATAATATAAAAAAAGAAAACTTTATGATACCTGCTGATTATGCTAAAAGCTTAAAAAAAGATAATTCTATATTATATATTCAAAATGAAGATTTTAATTCACCTTTATTTCAAAAATATATATTGCATTTATTCATTACTGTCTTTATTCATGCTTTTATTTTTATATATGCCCCTTTGACAGGAAATTATAATATGAATAGATTATATTATTGCATCAAAGATGATCCTGAATTTGAAGAATGTAATGACTTTAAAGAAAATGCTTCTTTGATCTGGTTTTATATAATATATATGATATATTTTATTTTCTCCGGAATGCAAATAAAATTCGGATATTATGATATGAAAAGAAAATCCTTATTAAAATCAGGATATTCTACTATTAATAAAACTATCAATACAGCTTTTAAAAGTATACCATTTATCTACGAAATAAAATTAGCTATAGATTGGGCCTTTACACCCACGAGTTTAGATCTATTTCAATGGAATAAATATGAAAACGTGTATGATACAGTGTTTACAACATATTGTGCAATGAAAGCAAAAAACGATACTAAAATAGGTCAAATTGTTGGAAAATTCATGAAAGGTTCTATGGGAGGTGTACTTTCTTTTGTCTTAGTTATACTTTTAGTTTTACCTATTTTATTATTCAGTTCTTTGAATCCTACTAATGAATTAAATAGTTTAAATGGCGCTTCATTAAAAATTGATTTATCTTTTAAATATGAATCAGGCCTTATAAAAAATTACACTTTATATGAATCGACCAAACCTGAGACGATATTAGACTTTACTGAAAACGAAAATGAATTCGAAAATGAAATGCAAAGTTATAGCTATGATAAATCTGTCGAAATGAAAAATTTCCCTAAAGAACAAATTCAAAGATTGAATTTTTCGGATACAAGTGAAAGAAATTGGGGAATGACAAAGCCACATATTAAGAATTTAATAGATCTTTTGAATTTTAATAAAAGTAATCATGATATTAGCACAGTGGAATTAATAATTGATTATGAATTTGAAAGATATTTGCCAGTAGATGCACGTAAACCAGGAGAAAGACATGGAATATTAATTTATGATAAAAATGATAAAACTAATAAGACTGTGAATAGTACTTTAGAAATTGATAAAATCAGAGAAGCTATATATAATTGTAATGAGGCTGAAGCTAAATTTGAAAAATTTTATACTGCCCCAGTGAGATTAACAGCGAATGTAAATCCCAGAGAAATAAATGACGATGAAGATATTAATTATTTAGATATTTATTTAGGATTTAAAGGATGTAAACGTGTTTCAAATCAAGAACTACAATACTATGATAATATTGATAATATTTATCACAATTATTTAATATATAATGAAGAAGAAGATAAAATTAATAGTTATTTAGAATCATTTTTCACTGTTGGTACTTTAGGTAAAAGAGGTAAAGAAGGAATATTTTTTTATATTATGAGTGATAAAGTTAGTTCAACCACTTCTGGTTATAGTGTTATAACTTTTTATGTTACTTTTATTTTATTAGCAGGTAATTACGTCAGAAACTTTTTCGCTGGAGAACCTAGTAAAATAACTCTTACTGAAATGCCTGATTGTCAATATATAATTGATTTATGCGAAGGTATTAAAATAGCAAGATATAGCTTCGATTTTACTCAGGAAGAAAATTTATATTATATATTAATCGAATTTATGAGGAGTCCGGATTATTTGCAGTTATTGACTAAAAGCAGTGTTGAACAATATAATAATAGAAAAGAAATGACTGAAAAAGATGAAGATCCTAATAGATTTAATATTAAAAAGATATAATAAGAAGGTTTTTAAATATTTAAATTTATATAAAAATTATTATTAATAAATAATTATTTTTATTTTAAATTAATAAGGTGATATAATAAAATGTTATTAAATAAATTAAATTATAATTTATTTTATTAAATCATATATTGAATATTTGTAAATAAGATATAAAAAAATATAAATGTATAAATTATTTGTTATTTAATAATTTCAATATTTTCTAAATTTTTGTATTTTTTAAGTTGTTCCTGAAGTTCATCTATATTTTTATTTAATTGGTGTTCTTTTTCATATATTTTATTATTTTTATTAGCTATTGGTAATTTTTCTAATTCATTTAAATATATTCTTGTCTGTTTAATTAGTGAATCCATTTTTTGTTCATATTCTTCTTTTGTCAATTTTATTATTCCTTTTTCTTCTTTATTTTTTTCTACATTATTAATAATTTTATTAGTTTTAATAAAATATTTATTTTTATTAACACTTTTATTTTTTCTTTTATTAATTTCTTTTGCATAAATATTTTCAACCTTATATAATTTTTTCATTTGTTCTTTTCTATATTCATTCGTATCTTCTTTCTCTTTTTGCTTTTTAAGTTTTTCTTCTAGTTCTTTTTTTTGTTTAAATTTTTCTTGTTTAGCCTTGATATATTCTTTATTATTATCCAAAAATTTTTTACTCATTTCATTTTCTTTTTTAAGTACTTGATTTTTTGTATGCTTATTATAAAAATTTAAATATATATTTGCACCCTTTTTATTTCCGCTTTTATTATCATCATCTTTTATTTCTGAAAATAAATCAATATTAAATTTTTGATTTTGATTAGTATAATATTCTTTAATATTATTTTGAAAATTTTCATTACTTTTTTTGTAATTATTTTTTGAATTAATATTATTATTATTATTATATTTATTAGAAAAAGAAATTTTTCTTTTCATTTATAATTTAGTATTAATTTAAATACTAAATTATATTATATTATATTATAAATATCTTATAATATATTATTATTATACATTATATTTGATTATTAAATGGGGATTGGGGATTGGGGATTGGGGATTGGGGATTGGGGATTGGG
>JAJJLE010000102.1:0-10770 GCA_023897235.1 Entodinium longinucleatum | reverse complement strand
AATCCCCAATCCCCAATCCCCAATCCCCAATCCCCAATCCCCATCTTTTTCTTTTTTACCTGATAATTTTTTATTATTATTATTTAAATAATTTTTTAATATATATAATTAAATTTAATCAACTAATCTAATTCATTATCATTATCAACTAATAAATTGTTATCATCTTTTGCTTCGCTTTGGATAAAAGATATTTTATTTACTTGATTTAAAAGATCTTTGTTTTTGCGATTATACAATATAACAAAAATAGCCAAGATTATTATTATAATAAGAAGAATTCCTCCAACTGTAAGTCCAATAAGTAATGTTGTATTATCTTTTGAATCACTTGATCCATCTTTGCCTACAAATAAAGTTTGATAAGCAACATATTCTATTATTGAACCTTGTTTTATTTGTGCGATAACTTGAATATAATTTATATCATTCGGTATATTATCTAATTCTTGAGTTATTGGATCATTCTTTAAATCTGAGATATATTGTCTAACTCTAGCAAATGATTCAGTGATAGATATAGTGCTAGTATATTCATCTTTTATTTTATCTGAATTTGTTACTATTTTAATCCTGTATATTATTGAAATATCTATTCCTTCTTGTTTTTGATAAATAATAGGATTAAAAGTAACATCCATTTTATTATCTGATTTTTTATTTATTTCAATATTTATTTTATTATTTAATATTTTATATTCAATAAATCCTCCTTCAGTGTTTGCATTTATATATTTAAAAACATAGTTATTCAATTTATCATTATTTGAATTTTCTTTTAAATATATATTTATATATAAATAATCTGAATCACCAGGTTTTTCGAAAGTTAAAAAGTAACTTCCCCCTTCTATTTTTTCATTTTTATTTGTTAATGTAATATTATTCCTTTCATTTGGTTTATCATTAATAGAGAAAGTCACATATTTACTATTAGCAGAAAATTGTATTCTCATATAATTTGTATTGCTATCAGCGTTTAATTTATAACTTTGGATATCATTATAATCTTTTATTTTTCCAAATTGATATGATTTTTGAGGAATTGGTGAATCTCCATTTATAAAAGAAAAACCTATTTCACCTCTAATTCCACTATAATTTATATTTTTAATTTTATCAGATTTTTCTATTCCTAAGTATAAAGTAGGCTTCTTAAATGTATTACTTTTAAGTTCCTTCTGAGAAATTATTATATTTCCTGCCTGCATGCCAGGATCATATTTTCCAATTACTTTCATTTCTGGTATTTTTCCATCTTTTTTAATTTGGAATATTTTTTCTTCTTCAATAATTGTTCCCCTAATTATTAATTCATCTGATGTCATTTCTCTATTAAAATTATTCGAATTTACTGTATACTTTATATCATGTAAATAAAAAAATACATTTATACCTTTTTCTGTGTCAAATAATTTGGATAAATAATATACAGGAAAATCCATATCTTTATATGAAATTTCTGATGATTCTTCTGATTTTATTTCATCAAGATTTAATTTCGTACTTCGTTTATTAAACTCAATAAGGAAAATAAATCCAGGATAATTTTTCTCAGGATTTTCTTCATAATTTAAATTATTTATAGTTAACAAAGAATTTGAACCTTGCTTTTCAGGAAGTATTAATTCAAGACTATCATCTCTTCCTCTTAAATAATATTTCGTTTGTTTATCTTTTTCTAAATAAATATCAGCTTGTCCATATAAAGATATTATATTTATTGCTAAACTTTTCGTTGTAATAAAATCAATATTCAATGTCTTAGTGGATAAATCTAATGAATAAACTTGGGTTGAACTTGGATTAGGACTTAATCTATTTTCAAAAGTTATCATTGAAGTATATAGTTCAATATTATCCTTTTTATCAGATATTACACTCACAAAAACATTTTTTTTGAAATCTCCATAATTCAAAAAAATAAAATTAGATTTTTCTCTTTTAGTACTGTGCTCAGAATCTTCATTCGGGATTTTTTCTTTTAATTTTTCAACATTATATGAATCGTATATTTCATTCTCAAGATAATCAGCATACATATTAGTTATTGCTGACGGTGATTGAGATTTTGCATAAACAACTAAATCATTTAAAAATTGCCAGTCTTCATAAATGATAACAAAAAGACATCTATACATATTATCTCCCAGATTCTCTGGTTCACATATTGTTTTTTGATCAGAGGATACTTTATATATATTTAAATCTGATTGATTTAAATGAACCCTAAATGAATAAGTAGTAGAGTCTAAAGAGTCATAATATTTAGTATATATACCAAATATTAATTCAAGATTTTCCAAAGGTTGATCTATATATTCACCATAATTATAAGCTTCAATAATTTGTCTTTTAGTTATATAAATATTAGTATCTCTTCTTTCACTAAAATAGAAATGAGATCCATTTATTCCTATTTGAGGCCTTTCTTCTCCAACATTTATTAATAACACAGCAGTATCTGATTGCCAATCTATTTCAATTCCAGAAGCATCATAAGGGCAAATTAAACTATAATAATCATACACACCTTCATCATAATAATTATCTTTTTCATAGAGAGAGCCTATCACATATTCATCTGGATTTATCATAATTTTTCTTTGAGCAATTTCTTTTAAAATATAATCTTTCGGGGAATAATCAACCAAAATTGAAAAATATTGGAATTCATAATCTAATGCTATTTTTTTAATAACTGATGTTTTTATGCTTATTAAAAGATAGCATCCTGATTGGCATTTAGCCGTATCATTTTCATTGAATAAAATTTTTTTTATTGTAAAAATCATAATATAAAGATTCATCTTTATTTCTCGGGAAATGGAAATTCCTCCAATCGACATCATTATCAACATATTCTTGATTAACTTCAACAACCCTCGAATAAATATACCCACTTCCTCTATAGAAATTAATAGTTATATATCCTTCATCTTTGCCAATATCAGTATAAAGGAATAAATAAGCTTCTCCTGAAATAAAATCAGTTCTTAATGAACCTCTTGGAAGATAATATGGCTCATTCTTTACTTGCTTTATTGTTGTTTCTATTATTGTCTCTCTATCGTGAAAAGTATCAATTTGTTCTATTTCGACTGTAACTGAACAAAGCTCGTTTTCTCTGCATCCTTTAGTTATCCATTCTCTTCGAATATAAATTACTGAGCTTTGGGTATAATTTTCTTCAAGATTGAAAGCTTGTTCTCTAAAGAATATTTTTACTTTGAATTTTCCTTGGACAATCATCTTAATACCAACAGTTATATTTTTTTCTGTGTTAGCATGAGGATATATATATCTCATCCTGGTTAATCCCTGCTTAAACATGACTCTATGTGGAACGCCTTCACTTAATAAAATCTCTTTTCTTATATTTGAATCATTAGGATAAATTTCAAGACCTGATACATATACCATGCACATATCTTGATTATTTAATATTTCCTTTTCTTGTCCACTAATTTCAATTGAATAACTATTTCTTGAAGTAAAATTATGATCTTCATCTATAGGATAAAAATCTTGAACATAATCTCCGAATGAAGAAAGTTCTTCTCTGCCCTCAGAAGTGTATTTATATATATTTAAATTACAATTTAATGAATAAAATGTAGATATATATGATTCTGGCTTTATTATATTTACACTACTTATTCCAATATTTTTAACATTTTCATCTTTTTTTATTAATATAGGTACTAAATAATTAATAGAAGAATAAATTTCATTCGAATTTTCATCATCAGGTTGTCTTATTACTTTATATTCCATTATATAATATGAATGTAATCTAGAACTAATTTCTACTTTTATTTTTTTAAGTCCAGGATTTTTTCCTGTTGTTGTATCTACTGTTATACTATAAAATATTTTATTTCCTAAATAATATTTATGTTCATCTATTTTTTTATTTTCATCTTCTGCATTTTTTAACTCAAAGGAAACATCACCACTAACAATTAAGAAGTCTATATGAATTTTTAAGGCTTTTTTTTCTTGAGAAAAATCTATTAAAAATTTATCATGATCTCCCGCTAATATATATTGACTAAAAGGTTGCGCTTCGATAAGTGTTACTTGCTCTTTTTCTCCGAAAATTGAAGTCATAAATTGGCAATTATCATAAGTTTCTTTATCTGAGTTAATGCATTTTACTATTAATATTTCTTGAGTTGAATCTATTGGAGATACTTTTTTATATTTTTTTAAGAATGTAGACATTCTATTAATTTCAGAAACTCTTTCCACTCCATCTGTGTTTTCTAAATCATCATAATTTAACTCACATAGGGGATAAGCTGTACATTCATAAAGGAACATTTTTGGATATCCTTGCAAAGTTATCATATTATATACTATTTTATCTGAATCTATTTTTGGTGATAAAGCAATATAGTAAACAAGTTTATTAGTAGGAATAATTCTTGGATAAATAAATCCAGTAGATTGAGGAGTATAATTATTTTTGAAATTTGATTTTGATTGTATTTGAATAGAATAAGATAAACTTTCTTCATCATATTCTTCAAAATCTAAGAAACCTATACATATATATCTTCTTTTTGTTTGTTTATAATTATATATAGATGAGAAAAATCCTTGTCGAGCTATTTCAATATCATTTTCAATTAATTCAAAATTATCATTTAAATATGTTATATTTGCCAAACTATTATATAGAGTACCTGTTATATAAAAAACATCATCTTCTTCTGGTAAAAAGTAACATTCTCTTTCTAGTATACCTTTCCTCAAAAATCCGCTAATTTGTCCACTTTCAGAAGCTAGAACGTTTCCTGAGCTTTTGCCATTTTTATCAATGATTTTTCCTCCAACAGTTATATAACTTTCTTTTGGAGCTTTAACATTAAGAGTAAAATAATCATATAGTCTTGTTACTGTAGTGATTGCTGAACCATCGGTGAAATCATGTTGCGTACAAGTATCATCAGAGCATAATTCAAGCGATAATTTAATATTATTTGCACCTGTTGCGTACATGGTTAAACTGTCACCTTCTGATTCAAATTCATTTCTAAATTTGAAAACCATTTCTGTATTATCTTCATTCACATAATAACTATAAGTTGTCATTGCATCAAATATTATATCACTGAATCCAGATATCTGAAGATTATAACTGCATTCAGATCCTTTTAAACATTCCACTACAAAAAAGAAATAATTTTTGCTTTTAAATTGTTCTTTTTTAATCCACATTTCTACTGTATGAGAGCCATCTTTTGCTAATTGAATTCTATTTGTTTTACAATCTTCATTTTCTAATGAAGCATATATTATTGGACTATTATTAACATCACTAGGTGATACCTTTATATTTATATAATTTTCAATATTTGATTTTTTTGTACCAGTGAAATCAAGCTTATATTTTTTTATTTTTGGAACATTTTTAGCCGTAGCTTCAATATGAGAATTATATGATATAGGAAATAAACTATTATCTTTGCTTATTATTATTGATTGAGAGTCCTGCTCTTCAACTTCTTTAGGATTATACAAAACGAAATATTTTTGTGCTCCATCTTTCACTCTAGCCATAATTTTAATATGACTTATGTTCTTTTTATCAATGAATAAATCATAAGAATATTGATCATCTTCATGATATTTTGGATAATTCATTTGCATATATTTTCCCGGTGATTCAGAAATTGCAATTGTTTCTAATTTTTCATCTTTGATTATTTCATCTTTATAAAAAGCTTTAATATAATAAGAAACGTCGCTATATTTGATGATTGGATAGAAACTTATTTTATAATTGTCTCCATTGACATCTACTGTTATATCAGATTTATTTTTTTCTAGAATAGTTTTAAAGTAAGATTTATCACTTGCTGATAAATATTTAAAAACATAATTATCCAATTGTTCATTTAATTTATCTTCTTTTGTATATATAACAAAATATAATTTATGGTTGCCATCAAAAATTTCTTGGCTTAATTTAATAATTAATACATGTCTACCATTTTCATCTTCATCTTTTATTTTTTCCCCACAATTATAACTTTCTTCTGAATCTTTATTCGTAGTTAGTATAAAACTCAAAAAATCAGAATTAGCTGCATATTCTACCATTAAATAAGGCTTAGTAGAATCAATATTTAATAAGTATACTAATTTTTTATTGGTAACTTTAGAAAGTTTTCCATTCAAATATACACCTTCTGGGACATAATTATATCCTTCAGATACAAAGTCGGAATAAATGCTTAATTCGAGTCCCATCGAAACAAAATTAGATTTTATATTTGATGCTTTTTCAATACTTACAAATAAATTTGGAGTTCCATCTTCAGGATATTTATCTCTTATATCATCGGAACTTATAAATACAGTACCAAAAGTTGAATCAAAGACTCCTTTGAAGCAACTATCATTATTAAATTTTGGTAAGAATTTTGGATCAAATCTTGCTTGGAGAGCTGTTTCATTACTTATTATAGTAGCCCATATATTAAATAAATTTGTGTCATAAATTATATCTTCTCCATACTCTAAATTAAAATCATAAAAATTGAAATTAATTGACCAAGAATTAAAATTATTTATTGGCGCAAAATATGAAAGAGGCATATTTACTGTTCTATAATGAATTTCGGTAGTTCTATCAGTTTTTAGTTGGTCAAGACTACTTCTTGGATAATATGTGATATAAAATATAAATAACTCATTAGATTCGACATTTAAAGCAGATAATTTTTCTTCTTTTTCCTCTATATATGTAGTTAAAGAAAGTCTATCATCATATCCACTTAAATAATATTTTATTTCAGCTCCTTCTATTTTACCTCCCCAATAAAAGGCTCCTTCACCTTCTACACTAACAATATTTAATAAGAGATCTTTTGTAGTAGCAAAATTGAGATTTATTTTTTGATTATTTACAGCAAATAATTGGGCAGTACTTGGATTTGGATACATACTAATGTCTTTTATAAAAGTGAAAGTAGAAGATAAAATTTCTATAATATTGCTCCTTGTTCCTTCATTTATAATAAAAACATATGATTTAGCCTTTTCTATCTTTTTCAAATAAACATATTTTTGAGTAACTTTATAATACTCATTTAAAAATAGATTTCCCATTACTTCTTGTATTTTTTCAACATCATTTCGTTCTATCTCTTCTGCATTTACTTGATTTCCATATATTTCTAAATCAGGTGATTCGCTTTTTGGGTATAATACTAAATTATTATTTATATCAATATCATCAAATATAACTGCAAATGCACATACCATTTTACCTTTATAACTGAAAGGCTCACATTGAACTTTTTGATCGCTTCTAATATGAATTAAATTTGCAGCAATGCTATGTTCTTCATCAATAGTAGGAGGCATAAATATTTTAAAAGCATAAGGAGATGATTGCAATGTATCCATTTGATTAGAATAAATTCCAATAGTTAGAGTTAAACCTCTTAAACTCGAAACATTAGGGTCTTTTTTTTTCTGAATATCTAAAATTTCTTTTTTAGTTATTTTATAAACATAATCATGATGCAAATACCCAAATTTGAAATCATGATCTTCTTCAGTAGGTCTAATTGAACCTACATTTATAAGTAAATAAGGACTATCTGCTTGCCAATCAAAGTATACATATTCGCTTTCATATTGTAATATGACTGAATAATAATCAATTTTTATATCTTCACTTGAAGTAAATTTAATATTACCAATTATAAATTCATTAACATTAATTAATACTTTAGGATTACCTAAATATTTATCATTTGTATTTATTATTCTTGGAATAATACCAATTCTATAAGGAGAATATACATCCTCAAATTCTCCATCACGATCTATATTACTAACAATACTTATTAATACATAACAACCATTAGTGCAGTTTTTAGTATCTTCCTCAGTAATAATTATTTTTTTAATATATGTATCATATTTTAAAGATTCTTCATTTTTATTTGGGAAACGATATTTTCCTCTCCATTCAGGTTCATTCATAGGAGTTTCTAAATTTCTTGGTACAACGGTGGCATAAATATTACCACTTCCTCTTTTAAAATCTAAAGTAATATCACCATATTCTCCATTTCCAATATCAAAATAATAATATTTATATCTATTTCCATGTAATACATCTAATTTCATTACATTTTTTTCTAAATAAAATGGATTATTATCAATTTGATAAATTGTTAATTCAAGTGTTTTATTTTTTTCAACATGTAAAAGTTGAACATTGACATTAACAGAACATACTTCTTGAAATTCGCAAATATCACCAAATTCGGCTTCATTTATATATAATTGAGTATTTCTATATATTATTTTTTTTTTTAATTCTTGATTTGCTATGAAAATGTGAACTTCGAAATTAGCTTTATCAATTAAGTAAAAATTCAACACTACTATATTAGCTATGTCACTAACATGATATGAATATGACATAACTGGGTAATTTGGATTATAAGTATATCTATGAGGTACCCCCTCTGAAAGTGAAATAGATACATCATTTAAAATCGAAGAATGCATATTCATTAATTCTAATCCTGCAACATATATCATACAATTTTTTTTTCTGTATTCATGAAGAATATCATTGATTTCATAATAAAAAATATATTTTTCGTTATCATATCCTTTATCCCCATATTCAATTATTTTTTGAGCTGTATTATTGTATATAATAATATTTTCTTCTCCTTCAGCTTCACGGTATAATGAAAAACGACAATTAGGAGAGTAAAATGTAGCTAAATAAGAGATATTGAATTCATATTTATAATTTATTAAATTCAAATATTTTACATTACTATCGGCCTCAATATTTTTTGAAGTAATATAATTAACCCCTGATTCTATTATATTCCTATCTTGGTTTGATTCTTTCATTAATTGATATTGTATCATATAAAAGACATTATTATTTGCTTTAACGCTAAATTGAAGGGTCTCTTTTGTATAATTTTGTGTGTGAATGCTATAAAAAATTTTATTTGATAAATAATATTTATTAGCTTCACCATTAAAATCATGAAGTATTAAATCAGCATCTCCACTAAAAATCATCATATCTATATATATTCTATCTAATTTTTCTTCTCCTCCTATATTTATTTGAAAATTATCTTCTTCAAATTGTAATAAATATTGACTAAAAGTACTGTCTTCATATAGATGAATAGTATCTAAATTTGTAAAATAAGAAGTTTCAAATAAGCAAAATATATCATCTAAAGCATAACCTCCTTTTCCTCCTTCTTTACAATGCACTATCATTAAAGGTTGATATGAACTGATAGAATTATAATTCATATATTCATCATCTAACTCTTTATAAAATGAATAAACTGTTATTTTATTTGACGGAGGAGGATTTTTCAAAGTTTTAAATGAATCTTCATTATAAGTGCAATAAGGAAAATGTGTGCAATTATCATAAAACATTTCAGGATAACCTTTTAAAGATTTAAGTATTAAATTGACTTCTGTTGAATCATCTTTAGGCTTCATTCCATAAAAAATTGCAGATTCACCATTAAGCAAAAAATGTCTACGAATTTCTCCTGGTAGTAAGGGTGGATGTACCATTTGAATATTACTATTAGATGTCATTTGGATAGAAAACATAATTAAATGGTCATTATTTTTATTACTTTTTAAACAGAAATAACCTTTTTCATATCTTTGCTCTCCTTCTTTTATTGAAACAACATTTAATTCACTGAGAATTCCATTTTCTATTTTTTCTTCTGTTTTATCATCTCTTTTTAAAATATTTCCAGATATATCAGTAAAATAAGTCAAAGCTTTTCTTGTATATATTTTTCCAGTTATATGTGATGGAGCAATAAAGCCAAATTCTAACGGAATACAAACTTCTTCTTCGGTAGCTATCATTATTTCATTTGAATTTTTTTTCAGTTCTTTCGTTTTTTTATCTCTGATAATGGTACTTCCAAAAGTAACATAATCTCCAATTTTGCTATATACTGTTAATTCGATATCATTTTCATCGATTATACCATAATATAAATATCCGTAGTCATATTGCATTTCTTTAAAATTAGTAGCAATTATTTCTGGCCGCATAATTGATTTTCCTTTTATCCAAATAGTAGCATGTTTACCCGAATCAGAAGTATCATGAGGGAAAACAAAATTCATATATTCCATATTTTCATCAGACACATAATAACTTGTTTGTGTATCAAGGGAAATTATTGCTTTTTCTTCATTTTTTAGAATTATATTGTAAGAATCGACATTTGATTCTTTTCTTGATTTGATGCATATAAAAAATCTATCAGTTGAAAGTTGAGTTTTTTTTACAAAAAAATGAATCGAACCTTGAATTTGGGTCCCCAAATATAACCTATCTTTATCACAACTTTCTTGGGCTGAAATTATAACATAAGGATTTATATTTTCATTTTCTTCATGATTAAATGATATACCTATATATTCTTTGAAAATATTTATATTATCAAGAATAATTCGGAAAGTTTGATCATTTTTATCTCTTATTATTAAAGGGTCATGATCATTCAATTTATAATCTATATTTCCTAAAACAATATTAATACTGCATAAATACAGTAGAATAATATTTATTAAATTTATTCTCATCTTTAATTAAATTAATTAAATATATATATCTTGATATATTTAGTTTGTATATTTATTTAAATCATCAACAAATTTTACAATCAATATGGGGATTGGGGATTGGGGATTGGGGATTGGGGATTGGGGATTGGG
>JAJJLE010000101.1:0-10892 GCA_023897235.1 Entodinium longinucleatum | reverse complement strand
AATCCCCAATCCCCAATCCCCAATCCCCAATCCCCAATCCCCAATCCCCAATATTAAATTTAATTTTAAAATTAAAATAATTAAAGCAACAAAAAAATAATTTAAAGATAAATTACTTAAAAAAAATAATTAATTTAAACACAAAAATATAAATTAAAAGTAATAAAAAATATATATATCTAAAAACATATTAAAAGATGAAAATATCTCACATAAAAGAAGCTCCCTTATTGCGAGCTTATTTACTCATTAACCAAGAAAAAAACAAGAAAAATGCTTTTAAATCAATTCAAACAGAAATATCTAAAATGTCAGAACTTTTCGGTCTTGATTTCGACCGTAATCTCCATCTCATACTTTTCAATGACATCGACTTCAAAGACCCGAAATCATTACAGAAATCAAAAGACCGTAAAATAGACTACTTTTTGCAAGACTTTCCTCAATTTATTGATAGAGCTGATTTTATAGAAATTTTCTCCCGTATTTTAATGGATACAAAAAACCAAGGAAGCGCCAATGAAATATTTAATTGTTTAAATAAAAAATTTAAGCTCAATATAGAAAATCAGATGAAATTGATAATTTCTTTTATCATGAGTGACACGGATAAATATCTAGAAGAAGCTAAAAATCTTTTATTAGAAAAATGTAACGAAATTTACAAAGAAAAAAAATTAAATAATTTGACTGAGTCTACCATTAATAGTTTATTGGGCGTACTCGATTTTATAAAAGGCGATGAAGAGGGGGATTCTGCAGGAGAACAAAAAGAAAAAGCAACTTTAATAGATGAAGTTTATAAATATTTTATGGAGTACGATGAAGATATCAATTCTTGCCAAACAAGTGCTGATGATATAAAACAAATAAGTGATTTAGATAAAATCTTAGAAGCAGGAACTGAGGACCCTGTTGAAATAGAAAAATTATTTATGGAATTAGGACCTTTTACCTGCAGTAATAAAATAAATATTTCAAATTGCGAAATGATTAATTCCGATATTGATGTTGAAAGATTAGGCAGTTTTATAATATTTATGCTGAATCATCCAAAAATAAAATTGACGGAAGACTTAAAAGAACTAAATAAATTATTTCTAGAATCACTTAGTAAACCTAGCTATATATCTCATAATAATAATTTTATATCTAAAGAAGATTATAAAATTTTATTGGAACAAAATTTGAATAAAGATATATCATGGGATTTGGAAGCTTTATATAAGTTATTTAAAAAAAATATTGATAATATGGATGTAAATCAAGTTTTAAATGCTTTAGATAATCCTTTATTTTGTGTTAAAGATAAATATAAATTCGATTATTTGATCGAAATTTTAAAAAAATTAAATATATTAAAAGAAGAAAACGAAAAAAATTTGGATAAATTTTTCAAGAATTTAATATTCACAAAATGGAATAATGAAATAAATCAAATTGAGTTTATTGATTTCATGATAAATAATGAATATGTGAATGAAAACTCTTTTTATAGTCTCAAAAATTATAATGGTAATAAAATATCTGAGGAAATAGATTCCAAAATTCTTCAAAAATATACCACGAATACGAATATCAAAAATCAATATTTAATTAATAATTGGAAAATTATTGATTTAATAGAAATATTACTTCAACTATCAAAAGGCGAATTTTATAACTCAGTAAAAGAAATATTTAAATGGCCTATAAAAAATATTCCAGAAATAATATCTTTATCTCTAGTAAATTCTAATCCTGATAATGATTCATTTTTATACGATGAACTCGCCTACGAAGTTATTCAAAAAATTTTAACAAGCAAAACAGATAATAAAGAATTAATAGATGAAATATGGAATTTAAACAAGAATTTAATTATAACAGTTTTAGCAAAATTATGGACTACGCAACCAGATATCCAAAACATGTCTTCAATATTCGACATAATTGAATCCAAAATTCCTGATAGTCTCCCTATATTAGTAAATTCTCAATTTCATCCATTTAGTGTCAATTTAGCTATATATGCTTCAAAAAGAGAATCGTTAAATTTAAAGCAATGGCTAAATGAAAGAATAAACAAAGTCGAAGATGAATTCATTGAAGCTATTTTAGATTACATTAAAAAAAATTTAATATCAAAAATTGGAGACGGTTCTAATAATGGTATATTAGAAAAAGCGCAGTTATCACCGGAATCGGTCGCTTTTATTTTGGAATATTTAATAAAAAGTTGCGATGGTAATAAATTATCTCAAAAAACGATTAATGATTGTAAAGAAGTGAGTAAAAGTATTTTTGATTTATATGAAGATTTGCAAATACAGTCTAATAATTCAGATGAAATTGAGAAAGATGCGAATCAAATCTTAAATTCGATGTTTAAAGGTGAAATAACCGTAGATGATGTTATTGATAAATTAATAAATTATCATAAATCAGAAAATCAAAAAGAAGCTGAAAAATATATTCATTTAATTAAATGTATTTTCGATGAATATAAATTTTATCCACAATATCCCGAAATGGAAATAAAAAAAGTCGCAGAGCTTTTCGGTAAAATAATATACAATAAATTAATAGATGGTGTTTTGTGTTCAATAGCACTAAAATTCATACTAGAATGCATCAAGACAGGAAAAGGCACCATGTATATTTTTGGCACAATAGCCTTAAGTCAATTTGTGAATAAAATATCTAATTGGCCTAATTTTATGAATTCATTAATAGAAGTACCCCAAATTAAAACTGAGAAAGACTTATATCAAAAATTATTAAAGCAATTTAATGAATGGAAAAAAAAAGAAAAAGGGATAAATTCAGGAGATAGTAGGGGGGACGAGGGGGAAAGTCTGATCGAAAGTGGAGATAAAAACAATGATATTGCTACTACTGATTATATGGATAAAGATGAAAGAAATATTGCTAAACAATATAATAAATTAAAAAATAAATTATCAGGGCCTGCGATAACTAAAATAAATAATAATCAAGATGGACAAAATTTAATATCCGAAGAAGATATTATGAAAATAAAATATATATTTTCTTTTTCTAATAAAACTAATAATATTCAAGAAAAAATAAAAGAATTAAAAAATATATTCAAAGAAGAAAAAAAAATAAAATGGTTTAGTCAGTATTTTATTAACGCGTTAATCAGTACAGAAAATATCCAATATTTTCAGAAATATTATGAAATATTTGACCAACTTAAAAACAAAGAACTTCATAAAGAAATAATAAAAAGTACGATTAAAGCTGTAATGAAAAATGCTAACATAACTTGCGATACGTTAAGCTCAGAAAATCGAGCAAAAGAAAATTTAAAAAATTTAGGATTATGGCTTAGTGAATATAAAATATCAAAAGATAGACCAATTTTAGCAAAAGATTTAGATTTTAAAAATTTGATTTTTAATGCTTGCGAAAATGGTAATTTGAATTTAGTAATACCTTTTATAACTTGTGTATTTAAATATTCTTCAAATTCGAAAGTTTTTCGAGCAAGTAATCCTTGGGTAACTTCGATTTTAAATTTATTAGCTGAATTACATTCTAATTCTGTCGTGGAGCAAGGAGTAAAAGAAGAAATAAAAAATTGTTTCAAAAATTTAAAAGCTGATATTAATTCTTGGCCTAAAACGAACGAATTAGAAAAATGTCATATAAAGGCGAATTCGCCTTATTATGGTCAAGATGTTGATAAAGAATTTTTTTATAAAAAAATAAGTGAAATAGATGATTATATAAATAATTTATTAGGTATATTTAATTCAGATCCGAATGTATCGCAAAGAAATTATCAAAGAAAAAATAGTCAAAATAATAATAGTAATAATGATAATTATGTAAATACTCAATCTGATGTGATTAAATTATTAGCTGAAGTAATGACTAATAGCATTCAGGAAATGATACCAGAAATAATTGAAAAAAATGTAAAAAGCTCAATTGTAACTTCAATATTTTTAGTTAATAAAGATTTCATGTATGAAAAAGATGAAAATAAATATATATCTTCATTAGAAAATACAATGAATGTTTTAGCGATGTCATTATCGACAATGAACGCAAAAGAATTATTAAAGCAACATATAAATTCAGAATTTGATAAATTCTTGGATAAAAAAAAATTAGAGCGAAAAACTATCGAAAAAATAAAACAGCAACCAAAACAAGAATTCCTCAGTATAGGATTAGATTATATTCAAAATTTTATAAATAAAGAAGCTCCAAAAATATTAAGAGAAAATTCTTTAGTTAAAGAAGTATTAGAAAAAAGAAGACAAAATAGTATGAATAGTAATGAAGGAAATAATGTATTTATAGATAATAAACATTATAAAGACTATGATAAAATAATGAAAATTTTACCAGATCAATTACATCCAAATGAAACATGTATTACCGATGAGGAATATAAAATTTATGAAAATTTCGGAAAAATATTTGAAACAATGAATAATACTATCAAAGAAGAAAACAGTCGAAATTCTTTTCTTAATACGATATATAGAATATTAAAGGAAGTTTTGGATAATACCGCGGCAAATAAAGCTCGAATACTTGATTACGATTATTGCATGAAAAATATACAAAATGTTAGCCATAAAATTGATATTAATAATGATGAAAATGATTTATTATGTCTAGAAATGATAGTTACTGAGAGTAAAATAACGGATAAAAATTTAGAAATCGAATTTGCTAAAAAAACTTTGGATTATGCGGTAAATAGTATCAAAAATGGAAATATTTTATGGTTAAATGTATATACGCATATATTAAAAGGGTGGGTCACGTTAAATAATGATATTTCGGAAGAAATTATTAAACATTTATTAAATATTGAAGATATTTTTATGAGATATAAATTTGATATATATCATAATTTTTTGAAAAAAAAAATTATCGATTACGAAAAATTAGAAAAATATTTAATAAATATATTAGATGATAATGGTTCAGATATCTTAGCACGTGATTTATACGAAAAATTATATCAAAAAGTCAAACCACCACATTCATATTATTTCGATAATAATTCCAAAAATTATTATTCTTTATTCACAAATAAATCGATAATTAAAAGTAACAGTTTAGATATTATTACAACCCCGTTTTTGAATTTTAAGCCAAGCGAACAAAATAATTTCAGAAAATTCGGAAATTTTGTGTTAGAAAATTTAATCAAAGTTTATTTAAAAAATGAAGATAAAAATATAATAAATATATTAAGAAATGAATTAAAAAATAATATTAAAACCGATATGATGGCAGAAAATAGTTTATATAAAATAATATTAATAATTTGCGAAATGTGCATTAAAGGTCCTTTAGAAAATCAAAAAACAGCTTTAAATATGTGTTATCCTGATAATTTAGCAATTTCTATATATATAATAGTTTTTATTTTACAAGAAAAAACTGATAAACTGAAATTATTCACTAAAATAATTAATTACATTATCAACTTTTTCCAAAAAGATTACATTAAATCCGATAATGATTCATTTTTTAATCAAAGAGGTTATTTCCGTTTTTTCTATAATTTAATATATTTATTAAATAAAAGTCAAGGCGAAGAAATGATATTTGATACTGAGCATAAAAAAATAAATTATTTTTATCAAATTTTAGAATTTTTAAAAAATAGTTCACCTATAAATTTCACAGGTTTCGCCATGGCATGGCTAGAATTAATTTCTTGTAATATATTCCTTTCTAATTTCTTAGAAGCGCCTAATAATCCTCAACATTCAAAGAAAAAAGACAAAAGTGAAAAATATGAGAAATATGAAAAATATCTTTTATTGCTTACAGATCTATTGACCTACATAGATTCCTTAAATCAAAAAATAATATCTAATTATAATTATATCATCTTTATCGAAAAAGTATATAAATTCTTTTTCTTATTAACTAATACGTACCCCGAATTTATATCGAAATATTATTATCAACTAATAACATGTTTATCAGGGGACTCTTCTCATTTCATCCAATTAAAAAATACTATTCTCAGTGCCTATCCAAATAATGCCCCTATTATAGATATAGAAAAATGTTTTTCATCTGATAAGGACGAAGAATCTAAGATAGAAGAATCATCTCAGGAAAATATAAAAAAAACTGCTAATATTTTATTTGATAGTGGGTCGGCTTTGGAAAAAAATGGCATTAAAAATTATATAGATAAATATATCAATGAAGAAAATGAAATTTATTTATCAAATTTAGTAAAAAATTTGAATAGTATTGATGACGAAAAAAAAGTTAATAAAATATGTAATATGATAATTATATATTGGTGTCAAAGTAAGCATAAATATAATCTAAATGAAAAAAGCATTGAATCCAGAGAAATTATTTTCAAATTTTATGAATATTTATTACTTAATTTAACTCAAGAAAATAGAGAAATGTTAATAAATGCTATTTTAAATTCATTAAGATTCCCTTGTGTACAAACCTACGCTTATAGTAATTTATTCCAAGAATTATTTTACAATATTAAAGATGAAAGTATTAAGGAACATATGCTAAATAATTTATTAATAAGAATGATTTATAAACCTTTACCTTGGGGAATATGTTATACTTTTGTTAGTTTGAACAAAGTTGAAAAATATCAAAAAGTTATGAAGCCTTTTATTGATAAATATAATCTTAATGATATTATTAAAAAAATAATAAATGGGTATAAAAAAAATGATTTGGTGAATTTGGTGTAAAATCCCTTTTAGTTGATATTTATTTTTTATTATATGATATTTATAAATATGATTCATTTTAACTTTAAAAAATATATATCTTTTTATTATTAAAAAATCAATCATTAATACTTTTATTTGAAAATTTTATCGTCTTAAAAGTTTTATTATTCAAAGTTTTTGGTTGAAAATAATTTATATTATAATTATAATTATTATTACTTCTTGGAATTTTTTTGGAAGCCTTTGAGGCTTTTATTTCTTGTACCATTTTTTCTAATTTATTTTCTATATTATTCGAATAAGAAGAATTATTGGTCTGATTATTTTGATGACTTAAGCAACTTGTATTACTCAATTTTTTAGAATATATTTTATTATTTCTATTATTATCATTGAATAAATTTTGCAAAGTCTTATTCTTTGTATCATTATATAAATTATTACTATAACTATTTTTTCTACTAATTCGAATTTCATTCGATATTCTTTCAGTTTCAAAAAAATTCCTATATAACGAAGTATTACTAATATTCTCATTAAATGATATATCTTTCAAAAATCTTTCTAAATTTAAAATTTTATCTTCGTGTGATAAACCTGAAAAAACCGTACCTATATTACTAAAAATATTTGCAGAGCGGGGTATGGTTATACCCTCCTGAATTTCCATTTTTTTCAAATTTTTATAAAAATTAGTAAACTGTGAAAATCTTTTATTTATAACCCATTTTTTATTTAAATGATTTAATTCTATGATATATTCTAAATAAGGTTTTCCAGTTTTATCTTTACGAATTCGACCTTTTACTATTTTTATTTTTAATTGCTTTGGATTAAAATTTGGAATAGGTGATATAGAATAATTTTTCGTTGTATTGTTGCTTATATTACTACTATAATTTGAATGATTTAAATGTGTTACTTTGCTTGTACTATTATTACTGAGACTTATATTATTTTTTTTGTTATTATCTACTTTTGTTATATAATTATTTTTGGTGTTGTTTATGTAATTATTTAAATTTATATTATTTGTTATTTTTTTGATACTGTTGATATTTATTAAGTTTCTGTTGATATTAATGTTTTGATTATTTATTTTTATATTAATATTATTAAAATTATTTTTATTAAGATTATTTGAATTAGTATCAATTCTTATATTATTAATATTATCATAATTTATACTTATATATTTTTTATTGCTGCTATCATTATTAATCGAATCAGAATTATTCATAATATTATCATTGCTCAATTTTTTTTTATTAACAGAGACTTTGCTATTACTAATATTAATATTACCTATGATATCAGAATAATTGTTGTTATTTCTTTTATTAATATTATTATTACTAGTATTAATAGTAATTTTATTATTATTCTTTATGGTGCTATTAGAATTATCATTCATAGGATTTTTATTGCATATATTATAATGCTCTTTATATTCTTGAAAAGTAAAATATTTTAAACAATATTTACACTTGAAATCTTTTGAAGAATTTATTTTATCTTTATAATTATTTAAATTTATTAATGTTTCTCCTTTGTTTTTATTATTATTACTATTATTAAATATCAATTTTGTTTTTATATTATTTTTATTTTTGTTTCTTTTTTCTATATCTTTTTCACTCAAAATATTTTCTATTTTTATTATATTGCTTTTATAATTTGTATTTTCTTTATTTACATTTAGTTCATCTTTTTCATTTTCTTTATTTTGTGATAATTGTATATTAGCGTAATTTATCATGATATCATTTTGATTACTAAAACTTTTATTATTCCTGTTTTTATTTTTTGAAATATTTTTTTTATTTTTATTTTCTTCAAATTTTTTTTCTAATAATTTATTTTGTTCCTTTAATTTAATGTTTTCTTTGTTTAATTCATTTTCTTTATTCTTAGTCTCAATTAAAGCATCGTGATATTTATTTTTCCAAGAAGAAGCCTCATTTTCAAGAAATTGAGACTTTTGTTCGTATAAAGATGTTATTTTTTCGTTATTCATTTTCATTACTAATAATTGCTCTTCTTTTACTTTTAATTTTTTTTTCATTATATTTTTTATATCAGTAATTTCTTTCACTTTTTTTTCGTAATTATTTTTTTGAGTATTAAACTGATTTTTTAAATTAGTAAAATCTTCATTTTTTTTTGTTAATATAGAATTTAATTTATATTCTATGCTTTGATTCTTTGTTTTTTCAATAGTTAATTCATCATTTAATTTATTTAATTGCTCTTCATTTTTTTCTTTGATTGAATCTATTTCTTTATTTAATTCATTTATTTTAACATTATTAGTTTCAAATTCTTCCTTTAAAAAATTTTTTTCTTCATTTATAACTTTTATTTTCATCATTTTGCAATTAATAAATTTTTTTATTATTAATAATATTTTATCGAATAAAATTTCATTTTTCCGAGGAAATTCAGGAGTTGAAGCTATCGCTTTTTCTCTAAAAACTTCAAAATCTTGAAAAAATTGATATGAATTATTTTCATATATATCATTATTTGAAAAATTTTGCATAAATTGGTAAGATAAAATATTTAAATCTTTGATGAATTTATCTTCAAATAATTTTTCATTTTCTTTGTTAAATTTGATTAGTTCTTCGTTTATTTTATTTTTTAATTTTTCACAAAATTCTTTTCTAGTTTCAATATCTAATGAATTACTATTATTAAATTCATTTATATATTTTTGACTTATTAATAAAGTATCATTTTTTATATTTATATAAAAATCTTTCTTATTTTTATTTTTATCTCTATATTCTCTTAATTCTTTCGCGAACATTTCGAGCAGTTCTTTCCCTTTTTTAACGCATTCATTTTTCATCACATACTTCCAACTATTTTCGATCACGGGTATACCCCCCCCGTTAATCGAATCTAAAATGCTTTGAACTAATTCAATTAACATACTGCCTGATATTAAATGACCATGGAAAACTTTTGGTCTAATTTTTTTATATACTTTATTTCTAAAATTTTTCGCCTGTTCTAAAAATTCAGATCTTAATTCATCATCACTTAATGCTTGTAAATTTTGTAAATTTTTTTCGTCTTCAACTGGACGTACTAAAGTAAAGCAATCACGTTCTGGAAAATATGTTCTTATTAAACTCCTTACTCTATTTTTTTCTTTAATAACTTCATTATTTTCTTCACCTTTTATATTTTCTAAAGCGTGTTCCAAGTACTGTTTTTCAGTAATGTTTTTACCATTTTGATCCACTAATTTTAAACTGAAATCTCGCAATAACCAAAGAAAACAAGGAAAATATTCGACTAATTCGTCTTTATTATCTTCCTTGAAAGAATTTTTTAATTTTATTGTTTTACTTAAATTAACAACGAAACTCAAAGAACTTATAGCGTTTTCATCAATAGTACCAAATGAATTAAAAATAAATAAAGAACTGATTAATATAGATATTAAAAATATTTTTGAATCATGATTAACTTCTTCATCATAAGCCCCGAGACCTTCTGTATCAATCAAAAAACAAGGAAATTCTTCATTATTTACACTGTGACTATTTTTTATCATTATAGGCTCAGACCATATCCATATCCCCTTTGTACAAGGTTTAAACGTAGGCCCTACGGAAAAACCTATTTTTGATTTATTATTAAGTATAACTCTATTAAGTAAAAATGATTTCCCGGTACGATATTTTCCTACTAAACTGATGATACCTATATTTTTAAATTGATTTTGATTTAATAAGATTTTTGATTTATTTGTTATTATGAATTTATTATTTTGATATATTATAAACGGCACTGCTTCGTTTGATGGTATTTTCTCGACGATATTTTCTTTATTATTTATTTCATCAAAATCATTCTCATTATCACTTAAATTATTTATTGAATCAGGAAAATTTTCGTTATTGAATGAATTTATATCGGATGAAAATTTTGAATCTGAAGATATTTGTTCTAATATGTTATTGTTATTATTATAAGGATATTGTTTATCTTGTTCTTCGGAATCTTCTTCTTCACATGATTTGGCACTATATATTACTTCCATTTTTTAATGGATAGATTTAATATTTAAATATTTTTTTTTCAAATATTTCTTTAATATTTTTTAAACTGAAAATAAGGAGAATTAATGGGGATTGGGGATTGGGGATTGGGGATTGGGGATTGGGGATTGGG
>JAJJLE010000100.1:0-11023 GCA_023897235.1 Entodinium longinucleatum | reverse complement strand
AATCCCCAATCCCCAATCCCCAATCCCCAATCCCCAATCCCCAATATATTTATATCTAATAATATATATAATAATTTTAATTTAAATATATTATCTATAATTAAATAAAGGAATTATATATTTTTTTTATATGAAAAGATAAAAAGATTCATAATAAAATATATATATTGAATCCTATTCAAAAAAAAATATTAGTGCTAATTATTTTCGATTGCACTATTATTTTTATTATCACCATTGCTGTCATCTTCATCATTTAAACTTGCTGTAATATTTTCTTCATTATTAGAATCATCAAAATCATCGTTATTATCTCCTTCATTATTATTATTTTCATTAATATTATCATTATCATCATAAATATTATCATTATCTTTTTTATCTTCTTCAGTATCATTATAAATCATTTCTTTTTTTATATTTTTTGTCTTTTTATTATGCTTTAATAATAAATATTCATTATCACTTATTTTATCATTCTTTTCATTGCTCGAATTTTTTTCATTTATATTATTAAATATTGATTCATATTTATTTATTTTTTCTGTCTTTAATTTTTGTTCAAATGTATTATTCATTATATTCTCATTATTCATACTATCTTCGTCAAAATCAGACAAATCAGATTTAATAACCATTCCTAAATGATCCCTAATAAATTTTTCATTTTGATTATAATAATAATATATTTCATTTTTTTCCTCACTATTACAACAATTAAATGATTTAGCTTTAATTAATTTACATTCAAAAAAACTTCTCCCCACTTGAATATACAAAGGTAAATTTTCAACTAATTTAATACTCGGAGTTTGCACCAATATTAAAGTGCCAAATTTTGAATCATTATCTTCAATGAAAACTTTATGGTTTATCACAGTCATAATACAATGAATTCTACTTACAGATATATCACTTAAATTGACTTTAGCTTCATGGCCTCTTCCTACTTTTATTTTTTTATTTTCATCCAAAGATATTACATATATGAATTTATTATTTTCTCGATCTAAAGTCAAACTTTCCAAGGTTAAAAAATTTTCGAATTCTTTGCTGAAATCAATAACAGGGAAAAGGCGATTTTCGTATTTAATAAAATCAGGAAATTTTGTTTTGCACAATTCACATACCACAGGCTTTATTAAAAATATTTTACAATCAGGCGTATCATCAATACGTACACAACTACGCGTTGAGACCCATTTACGGAGGCATGTTAGGTGAATAAATTTCATGCTACCTGAACATATACATGGTTGGATTAAAGGATCATCTGGGCTATTGGGATCTTCCTCTAAATAGCATATTCTACATACACGATTTTTTTTTTCTAATTTTGAAAATAATTCTTTTTGGGCTATTTTTTTCATATTTTTTTTTCTAATAATATTATCATTATTATTACTTATTATTTTATTTATATTTAATACTCCTTCTGTTGTTTCTAAATTTTTTATTTTTTTATTATTATTATTTTCTGTTTCTATATTATTATTATTAATATTATTATTTTTATTATTTTGAAATTTAATATCTCGTATACGCATTGTTATTCTTCCTATTTTTATTATTTCACCAGGATTTAATTGATATTTATTCATTTCTTTTTCGATTTTGCTTCTTTTTAAAAGAAAAAAACAAGGATTTTTATTTATTAAATCATCATTTTCATCTAAATAATATTTATTTTTTATAATTTCCAAATATTTTTTTTTGCCGTAACTTATTCTTATTTTTAATAATAATTCATGATTATTATCATTTATTCTTTCTGATGAATTTATCACATTATTATTTATACGATAAATATATGATGAATTTTTGATATTTAATTTATTTATAATTAAATTATTACTATCATAATCAACTAAATCACTAACATCTTTTGACCATGTTTCTGTGTTTAATATTAAACTATAAATATTTTTTTGATTAATATAAGTTGTACATATATAATTACTTTCTCTCTCCTTTTGACATTACAATATATATTTTTTTATTTTAATTTAATTAATTTCCCATTAAAGTTATAATATTATAATATATATGTTGTATTTAATTTATAATATATTTAAAAAAGATGTAAAAAATATAATAATTTTATTATTATTATATTATTTATGAAGCATGAATAAAATATAAATTATATATTAATTAAAAGCAAAAAATTAAAAAAATAAAATTGTATAGGAAAAATTCAAAAAAAATGCAATAAAATAAATTAAATATATTTTGGTGGATTTAGTGAAAGTTAAATTCATTTATAATATTTAGCATATTTGAATTATTTGTTTATTAATATTTAACGAAATCTTCTTGCTTCTCTTTCGGATTCTAAAAGAACAAGTATATCTCCAACTTTAACTGGGCCCATTACATTTCTTACTAAAACACGATCTTTATTATCAATAAATTGTACTTTAACTTGAGTAATAGCTCCTCTTGATCCAGTTCTTCCTAAGATTTCTTTTACCATTGCTCTTTTTGGTTCTGAGTCCATTTTATAAATGATATTAAATTAAAAAAATAATTTAAAAATTAAATATTAATAATAAATATATATTTATTATTAATTATATTTTCATAAAAAAACAATAAATTAATAATAATATATAAAATATATATTATATATCAAGTATTTATTATTACGCAAAAATATATCAACAATATATTTATAAAATATATTAAATTTTATTAAATTTTTATTTTATTGAAAAAAATTTTTCATCGTTGATATCTTTATAATTATCTCTATTATCAAATGAATCTTTCAAAGTTTTCAAAGTAGCAATTACAGTATTAATATCATCAAAAGAAGTATCTTTATCAAACAAAAGCAAAAAACATAAAGCATTAATTCGATAATAATAAAATATATAATAATTATTATCTTTAACATAAAATTGATCGCTCATATTATCTTCATCAAACAAAAAATTACTAAAAATATTATTTATCAAAAAATTCTGAAAAACTTGTTCTAATTCAGGATTTCCCAAAATTTTATAACTTTTTAAAAATTTATTATGCACAACAGCAGCTTTTAAATAGGTATCTAAAACATCATTTTCAAAAGTTGATATAAATTTCATTTGGGTTATTCGCGATATAAAAAAATCATCAAAAATAGAAAAATCAAATTTTTCAATATCTAAATCATTATCACTCACAATTAATAATTTAGTATTTTTCATTAAATTAATAATAATTAATTTATAAGGATTTAATCCCAAGCCTTCATCTTCGAGTAAAGTATTTGTAAAATATATAGGCAATTCTATTATATCACTTGAACAAAAAATTTTTGAAATTAATAAAAATAAAATCCTATCTGTAATATTTATATTGAGCCATTCTGATGTAGCCCATACTAAATTATTATTTATTGTGATACAAAGAATATCTTTCTTTATATTTTTTTTAAATTTTTCCATATAATGTTTTATACTATATATAGTATCTTTATCAATTTGAGATTTTTTTTCTGCTTTTAATAAAAAATTTAAACTCGAATGATTGTTTAAAATATAATGAATACCATATGAATAAATATTTATTATTTTTTTTAAATAATCGACTTCCATCGAATTATTAAATCTATATAAATTTTTTTTTCCTATGTTCATTAATAAATAATTATAAATAAAATCTAGTAATAATTGCGATATTCGATGACTTAATGTTTCATCCGAATAATAATTAGGAAATATTAATGCTAATAGTATCATATTTTTTTCATAAGAATATTCTTTATAAGATAATAATCCAACATCTGTAGATATCATATGCACTGTACAATTAATATCTAATGGTGTAAAAAATACTGCTTGAATTATTCCTTGTATTGCTCCTAAATCTTTATCTATTCCTTCTTCTGAATCTTCTTGTTCTTCTATCGAATCGTTTTGATTTATATCTTTATTTGAAATATTTTTTAAATCTTTAGTTTTTAATTTATATATGCAAGAGCCTGTATCTGAGTATATAAATAATTTATAATATGGCGGACTTTCTTCTTCTTCATCATTATTCACATTATTATTATTATAAATTTCATTGATTTTATTGTTCTCTTTGATTGAATTATTTTCCGAATTTTTTGTATTAATTATATCTGAATTTATTGTTGACATTTAATTTTTTTTAAAGTTTTAATATTTTTTTAAAAAAAATATTTGTAATTTATAATTTATAATGAATAATGGCGATTTTAAAAAACAAACGAATTTTTCTAAAATTCCTGATTTAAGTTATTCAGATAGACCAGAAGATATGGATTCTCCTAATACTAATATTAATAATAACATGAATAATAATATTAATAAAGAAGAAATAGTAAATTCTATTAAAGAAAAAAAATACGAAAAAGAGCGAAATATTATAAGTGAATTTTTATATAATAACGATAATCAAGAAGAAAATAAAGAAAGCCAACAAGAAAAAAATTTAACTATAATAGAAGAAGTTTCAAATGAGATATCAAATATAAATACAAACGAAAAAAAAACAGATGTAATAATAAAAAATATGAATAATAATATTAATATATTGCTAAAAAGTAATGAAGAGAGTAATAATAGCAATAAAAATAGCTGTAATAATAGCAATAAAATTAGTAATAATAACTTGAATATTAATAATAATATTGATAATATAATTCAAAATGATGCATTAGTAGATGAAAGTATAATTCCATTAAATAGAGAAGATAATCAAGATTTGATGAGTATAGGACCCAATGTAGACATAGAAAAAATAGTAAAAAATTTAGAATATGGAGAAGTATCCATGATCGAAGAAGACTATTTAGAAGTAGTTCCTTTACAAGAAGTCAGTGATGATGAAATTTTTAGAAATATTAATATAAATGAAATGGAAAAAGAGAAAGATTTTTGGATTAAATTTGATTATGAAGAAAAAATAATAGGGAAAATATATGAAATGGAAAAGCTATTTAAAAATAGGAATATTAATGAAAATATTATGAATAAATTAATTAAAGAATTAGATAAAAAGAATGAAATAATATTTGCTTGGAGAGAAATGCCACTTAGAAGTGATAGTTTTTATCGAAGTGTTGTCTTTAATTTCCTCGAAGAAATTATTTTAACTAAAAATAAAAAAATGTTCAAAATTTTTATTAATGAATTAAATAAAAATATAGAAAATAATTATTTTAGAAACAGATTAAATTTATATAAATTAGATGCTATCAAAGTAAAATTAGATTTAATCATTATATATAATATTTTATTTAATGCAAAAGATAAACCTATAGATAAAGCCCATATGATTTTTATGAAAATGTATAATAGTGACAAAAATTTTGATCGTGTTTTAAATCTTAATTTAAAATTTTTAATATATAATTATATATCATCTAATGAAAATAAAATATATACACAAGAAAAAAATGTTAATATTGGTAAATTTTTGCCAAAAAATTATAAAATAGGAGAAAAATATTTATTTAAAGAATTTTATGATAATTCATTATTAAGATTAGACAAAGAAGCAGAAACTATTGCAGTATATGTTTTACCTTTTATTTTGAGGAAAGATTTATATATATATTTATTTGATGGAAATTATATTAATCATGTATGGGTTCATACAAGTGAAAAAGAAAATCAAGAATTTTTACCTTTAAGATTATTTTATTTTAATAACTCTTATTATGTCATATATGGAAAAAAATATATTTCTTGTTTTAAAAATATTTTTTTTTATTATTGGAATACAAATCGAGATAGTAATCTTTTTAATATGATAAATTCAAATAATAAAAAAAAAAGCGAAAATATATTGGATGATATTGATAATTTTGATTTAAAAAAAGTTTCTCAAGTTTCTTTTAATGAATTAATGAATCAAAATAATAAATTTAATAATCAAAATAATAATATAAATTATAAACAAGGAAATAATACAGTTAATAATAATATTAATTATAATAATTATAATCATAATAAATATAACCCGAATAATAATAAAAATAATAATGGAAATAATAATATATATAATAATAATTATCTAAATATAAATGATTATCAAAAAAGTAATGTTAGTAATAATTATAAATTAAATCAGATGAATAATAATTATCAAAATAATAATAATGCATATACTAATAATAATAATTATATTTCTAATAATAATAATAATTTGAATTATAATAATTACGTAAAACAAAAAAGTGCAAATGAAAATATTAATGTTAATATTAATATCAATAATAATTATAATAATTATCAAGGAAATAATAATAATTATAATAATCATCAAGAAAATCAAAAAAATAATAATGATATTGCAAGATCAAAAACATATGATAATTTTAATTTGCAAAAAGCCAATAGTACTAATAGTTGCCAATGTCCAGGATGTAAATATCCTGGAAAAAATGGATTTTATTGTGAGAATTGTTCACTGAATATTTTAATAAAATTTGTTACAGATAGATATATAAGTTTAATACAATCAAATAAATATAATTTAATTAAAAATAAACAAACTGAAACATTGACAAATTTTTTAAATAATTTAAATATTGTTTTTCCAAATAAAATGGTCAAAAAATTCCAAGAGACATATTATTCTTTAAGTGATATGAATAAAAATGTTTTTGATACAAAATTTAATTTATTTAAATCATGTTTATGCATAGGGTGTTTTACTTTTATATCAAATGAGCCTCATTTTATTCAAAATAATAAAAATAATAATGTAGGAGGGGTAGAATTAAAAATTAATTTTATAACTAAATTTCCTTGTGGGTGCTCTTTTTGTTCTCCAAAATGTTTAGAGCAATATTTAAATAGTATGCCTCTAAGTAGAATGAATAAATTTATTTGTGGATGTGGTGAAGAATATAATTGCATAAAATTAAAGTATTTATTATATTTTGCAATTTCGCATAATTTATTTTTATTTAAAGAACAAATTTTGAGAATAATGTATGATAATATGAAAAATAAATGTTGTATATGTGATATGGAAGTACCATTAATTGAAGGAAAAAAAAATAAATTTAATATTTTGGAAATTTGGGATAAAGAAATTGAACAAATATTTAAAATTACTAAATTTAATCATTTATTGTGCAATAAATGCGTTAAAAATAAAGATATTTCTAAAAAAAAATTATTTTTTTGTAATATGTGTTCGAGTCAACATTCGATCATTAATATTAAAAATATTGAAAATGGACAAATTAGAAATAATTGTTGTATATTTTAAAAAAAACCAAAATTTTGGATTTAATTAAAAAATTATTTATTTGAAATGTTTTTATTATTAAAGAATATTATTATTAAAATAAAAATTATAAAATAAAAATTATAAAAAATAATTTTATTTTAAAAATAAATTACACAGTTAAATTAGATTTGAATTTATTGAAGTTATACTCATTCTTTATGAAATTTTAAATTTTAAAATTTAATTTATCAAAGAAAAAATGCTTTCAAAACTAACCATTAATAATAATAGTATATATAGTTCCAATAATATATATTCATTTGCTTCATTACCAGCAAAACCAAGATTTATTAAAAATTTAATTGAAATAATAAAAAATAATGGCTCTAATATTTTTAATTATTTAGAATTAAAAGAAGTATGTATTATCCGTATTTTAAATAAACTTTTTTATGAAAGTATAAATAATTATTTCGAAATTAGACTTAAACAAGAGATAAATACTATCACAAATTTTAAAAATTTAAACGAAGAAAATACTATATTATATATGCAAAATATTGATAGTCAAATTCCAATAAGTAATAATAATTGGCTAGAATTTGAATTAAAAGAAGTAACAAAAGATATGGAATTACTCGATAAAGATACTATAATAGAATTAAAATCTATTAAAAAATTATTAAAATTTAATGAAAACATTTATGCACCTTTTTGTATTATAATGGGATATAAACCCTCAGATATAAAGGTGAAATCTTTAGGATGGAAAAAAATAGCAGATTCGATTTTAAATGAGCCAAATATCTCATTAAAAATAAAGCAATTAGATTTTGAAAATTTTAATGATAAAGATATATTAAAAGCTTTTGTTTATTTAAATAATGATGATTTAAATTTAAATAGAATTAAAAAATATTCAATAGTATTTTATAAATTAATTAAATGGTGTCAAGCTGTTGTTTCTTATCATATATTAATACATCCTTATACATATAGAAATAAAACATCACAAATAGAAGTAGGCTCAGAAGTTTATAAATATGTTGTTTTTATGGATAATATTATTAATAAATTTTATAAATTTAAAAGATTTTTATTTAATTTAGGTTTAGTGCAAATACCATTAGGTGATTATGTATTTAATTTACAACATAATAAAAATTATAATATAAATGAAGTTTTTGATGTAAAAAAAATTTTAGAAAAAAATATTATCGGAAATATATTGAGCTATTTACCTTTAGAAAAAAGTATTAAATTTATCAATGCAAATAAATTTTTTGTGGATGCTTTTAAAGAAAATTTGAATATAATTTGTTATAAAATTATTAAAGAAATAATTTTATTTAAATTAAATTCATATCAAAATTTAATACAAATAATTCCTTTAATATATGAGAATAATATTTTCGGAAAATATTTTTTGATGTTAGATGATATATTAAACAGTAATTTAGATACTAATAATCACGGTATAAATTATGTCCCTTTTTTAACAAAAGAACATTTAAATGATATAAAAAATTTAAAATCGGAAAATGAATTAATTATAAAAATATCCAAAATTTTTTGTGTATTATTTAAAATAAAAGTAGAAAAAAAAGAAAATAAAAAAGGTGAAATAATTTCATTATATACTAAAAGTATTAAATTATTGGCAGTAAAAGGAGTTTTGAATAAATTAATGAGATATTTTGATAAATTTGAATTAAATAAAAAGCAGATAAATGTTTTAATGAATGAAATAATATATTTATATGAGAGAAAAAAAATAGAAGAAATAAAAAAAATAAATAAAGGAATATATCAGATATTAATATGGGAATTATATCTTTATGAATATTTAAAAGAATTCAATCCTTTTATGTTTTTAGATATGAATAAATTTTATAAAAAAATATCAGATAATCAAAAAAATCAAAATAATGATATTATTGATATGATCAAATATTATTCAGAACTTATAAATTATTTAAAATATTATTTAAAATTTAAATATCATTTTCATTCTTTAATATTTAATAATAAATTCGAAGCACCAAATTATGAATTTATTTTATTTATTACAAAATTATTTCAAGAACTAAATATTCAAAAAATTGATATTTCCCCCATTATAGATAATTTAAATATAGAAAAAACAAAAGTAGCTAATGCTTATTTTGAAAATAAAGACTTAGTTTTAATTAATACAAGGCCTGAATTTTATGAAAAAATTATGGAAGAAATTTTTAATATTAATGAAAAATTATATGTTAATAATAGTACATATTTGAATAATAATATAAGTATTGAAAATACTATAAGCAATGAAAATGAAAATAATTTAGGAATAATTAAAGAAGAAAATACGATTTCTATTCCAGTTGGAGATAATAGTTCTAAAATACAAAATAAAGATAAAGATAATAGTACTAGTAATAAAAATAATATTTATAATGAAAATGATAATAAAAATTCTTCATACTATTTTAACAATAGTAAAATTAATAAAATAAATATAAATTATATTAATTCAAATATTCTAAAAAACAATATATCAATAAGCTTTAATCAATTGCCAAATGATATTATAATTAAAAATATTTTATTATATTTAGATATAAAATCAATATGTCCTTTTTCTTTATTAAATAAAAAAAGTAATGAATGTTATAAAAAAAACATGTTTCTTCGTTTATTAATACTCGAAAATCACAAACAAATTTTTGAAAATATAAATGAAGAAATAATAAATTCAATACATAATAAAAGAACAACTTTTTTTACAGATTATGAAATAGACCCACCAAATAAAGAACATGCTTTAAAATTAATTACACAATTAAAAAATAAAGATATTAGCGAATTAAAAAATTTATTTAGAAAATATAATAAAACAAATGAAATATTGATATCACCCTTAATTATTTTATTAGGAGAAAAACCTAAAAAAGAATATAATGTAAATGGTACAAAAAAATTAAATTATTTTTCGGTGGCTCAAAAATTATTAAATGATAGGAAAATAAATAAGAAAATAAAAGATATAAATTTAGAGACAATATCAAATAATATAATTAAAGAAATAGAAAAAATGTTTCAAAATGAATTATTCAGTATTAATAAAATGAATGGATATTCATCTTGTTTATATAATTTAATATGTTGGGAAATGGGTGTAATTGAATATCATAGAAGTATAAGATATTTTTGTGTTAATTATTATGATAATCAAATTTTAAATAAAGAAGAAATTGTATTTTGTGGACAAATGGATAATATAACTATTATGTATAATAAATTGAAATATTATTGTTATAATTATTGTAATGAATATGAAAAAGATGCTATAAAATTAATGATGGATATTAATAAAGGAATTTTTGAAGATAGTGAAGATATAAATAATACTAATAATAAAGATGAAAATAAAAATCAAGATAAAATTATTATTAAAAAAGATGAAATAGAATCTAAAAACATGAATAATCTAATTAAAAATGAAACTAATGAGCTTGAAGATTCAATAAATAATGAATTCGATAAAAATGAAAATATTAATAGCTCGATATAATATTTATTTATTTTACATTTTCATATGATAATATAATGGCAAAATTAAAATATCAGATGAAATAAATATTTTAAATGATTTAAGTGAATAGCATATAGCTTTGAAATAATGATTTATTGTAAATATTATGAGACTATAAAAATATAAAAAATAATATATGATTTTTTAAAATGATAAATTTATATATTTTTCACATTCAATTATTTATATAATCTAAAAAAATAGGGGGATTGGGGATTGGGGATTGGGGATTGGGGATTGGGG
>JAJJLE010000099.1:0-11059 GCA_023897235.1 Entodinium longinucleatum | reverse complement strand
AATCCCCAATCCCCAATCCCCAATCCCCCATCCCCAATATTAAAATTCATATAATAAAATTATTTTCTAATATTTTTAAAATCAATAACAAATTTTATTAACAAAAATTTTTTATAAAATATAAATCTTATAAAAATGCTAAAAAACTCTTTGAAAATTTTATTTTACTTTAGTATATATATTTCTTTTTCCATTTGTGTCAATAATTTTGAAATCAAAGACACAAAAAATATTGATATATGTTTATTGACTAATTTTTATCAAGAAATATATGTTGGAGATAAAGGAATATTATATTTCGATACAGATTTCTCAAATAACAAAGATCAAGATTTTATAGAAGAAGATAATGATGCTATTGAAGATATATTTAATAGTTATATTACTAGTAATAATAAAAAATACAATGTAACTTGTAGATTCTGGAAACCTTTAAATCTTAATTTAAAAGTATTTTGTAAACTAGACTCTAATCTAAATAAAGGACTTAATACTGCTACATTTAATAAAGTGAGCTTTAATTATAAGAATTATTATGTAACAATTAATCCAAGGTCTGATATACAGATTTATCAATATAATATACCAGCACCTTTTCTATATTCTAGTCCACAAAGTATTTTACTGAAACAAAAAGTAGATACTTATAAAGTAATATTTAAAATGCTTGAATATAATGATCAAATAATTTCATTGAGAGGAGCTAATAATGACACAATTTTTTTGGATAATTGTTCAAAAAAAGGAATAAATTTAATATGTGAAATACAAAGAACTGCTCTTGAAGAAATAATGTTTAATGATACTTATAGATATTCATTTTCGTTAAATTCTTATCTAATAGGAAATAATGAAGGAACTGAATATATTCCTGGATATGTTCATAATATTTTTGTAGATCTTTCATATTATCCAAAGAAAAATATTTATGTAGCAATTACTAAATTATTAGATACTGAATACGATCGGTTAAATTATATTGTTTTTGAAACAAATGTTACTGATATATCAAATTTTGTTTCTGACCGTTTTGAATTAAAATTAGAAACGTGTGGATCTGCAATGAGCCGCTTTATAAAAACAATAGATAAGCCTTTATTATTTATTGTAACTTGTTTAGTTGAAGAAGGTACATATTATTTAGGGAAATTAGATTCTCAAATATTTCTTAATATAAATATTAAATATAATTTCTATCTTAGTGCTATAAATAATTATGAAGCATTCACAATTAAAGGTTCTGAATTTTATGATCCATATGCTGTATATCCTCAAGTTTTGGATTTTAATTTAAAAGATAATTTTGAACTCTTATATCATATGGAAAATCCAAAAATTTGTAAAGCTGTTAGATTAAATCCTGATTCAACCGATTTAAAATGTGAAGATTTTGATGTTTTTAAAAAATGTATTGTTCCTAAAAGTCATTTCGATAAAGTTGGATATTATTATAATTATCATTTAAATCACGCAAATCAATATATTATATTCTATGATTTGCCACCAATAAAAGTTATTTTACCTTTTAATAATATAACTATGAAAATTATAAAAGAAAATAATCCTAATATTATTCGTATTGGCGAAGATAAATATCTATCCTTTATAACTGATTATTATGATAAATATAATATATTTAATAAAAATGAAATGATTGAATTTAGAAATTTTTTGCGTATTATAAATATATATAATTCATCAAATTTTGTTTATGCAAATTGTTCTTTATGGAAACCAAATAATGATAAAATGAGAATTTTTTGTAAACTAGATGAAAATATTGGAGATTTCGAAAATAAAATTTTTTTAAATACAACTTATATAAAATATAAAAATTACTCAATTACAATTGAACAAGAAGAAAGTATTAATGTTGAAGTATATCAATATTCCATACCATTTTTATATTCAGATAAACAATCAATATATATAAATAATAAAGATAAAGTATATTATTTGATATTTAATATAAAATCATATAATAATGAAATTTTATATATATCTGGAAGTTCAAATAATTTTGCACTTTTAGATGATTGTAAAAGAAATAGTTCAGAAATAATATGTGCAATACCCAAACAAAAATTAGAAGAAATATTAATTTACAATGATGAAATATTTAAAATAGGAGCTATTAATGATAATATAGGTTTAATATCATTTGATAATATTTTGGATATAAATATAAATTATTATGATATTCAAAAAGAAGATGTTTATATTCAATTAACTAAAATAATCGGAGGAAATACTACTGAAATAGGTACTCCTATAGCAGTAGAGACAAATATAACTTCGTTTCCTAATTTTATTTCAGGCTCTTTTGGACGTGTTCATTACTTTAGAAAAATGAATAACAAGCCTTTAATGTTATTTTTAAACTTCACTAGAGAATTAGAAGGTAGATATGATATGAATTTTACAAAAGAAGTAGTTTTATCTGATATTCATTATAAATATAATTTTAGAATACAGCCATTTTTTGTTCCATGTTATTTATCTATTAAAAATAATGGTGCTAATATATTGCTTACATATCCTGAAGAATTAAATTTTAATTCTCAAGATCCAATAACCATAAGATATATAATGACAAATCCATTATATGCTGATAAAATTAAAATAAATCCTGATTCTTTATCTGATTTAGAATGTCAAGATTTAATCGGAATGAAAAAATGTATTGTCCCAATGAATCATTTCCAAGAAAAAGAAATTGGATTATATAATACGTATCATATAAATCATAAAAATGAATATTCCCCGTATGTTGAATCATCTCAGATAAATGTTATTGTATCAATAAAAGAAGAAATAAATATTAATATCGAGCAATCAGATAATAAAAATATAATATATATAGGAGAAAAAGGAATATTATATTTTGTGTTAGATTATAATGATAAAGAAAAAAATATATTTAATGTGACTAATTTAGAAGATGCTCTATCATTTAAATCTTCCATTATTGTAGATAAAAATATTTCTAATGAGTATGATGTTATCTGTAGAATATGGAATCCAAAAGATGAAAAATTAAATATGTTTTGTAAATTATATGATTATATAAGTATTGGACAACATACTATATCATTAAAATTAATCCAATATTATTTTAGAAGTTATAAATTTAATATAAAATCTAATACTTATTTCACTATAATGCAATATAATTGGTATAAACCATTTTTATATTCAGAAAAACAAATAATTAATATCATAGAAGGACAAGATTTATATGAATTAAAATTTAAAGTAGGTGCTTATTATGATGAATTATTATTATTACAAATAGAAGGAAGTGTTAGTCCACTTCTTTTAGATAATTGTTCAAGAGAAAAAAATAATATTGTATGCATAGTAGAAAAAAAAGAATTAGAAGAAATATCTTATGAAAATAATCAAAAATTCGAATTGGTTTCTTATGTACCTAATATTACTCAAGCTATAATAAATAGCGGAGTAAATTATGGAATTTATTTAAATTATCCAGTAAATAAAAAAAATATTTTTGTGTGTGTAACAAAATTATCTGAAAAATATATTAATGTAAATAATCCTGTAGTTTATGAAACGAATGTAACTGATATAGATGATGTAATTACTAAAAAATTCAAGCTTTATTTTTATCAAAATATAGAATCATATTGCTATTTAAAAAAAACAATAGAATCACCTTTATTATTAATATGTAGTTTAGATGAAGGAAAATTTACTATAGGAAAAATAGCAAATATAATTGATTTAAAGGATATAAATATAAAATATAATTTCTTTATTCAACCTTTTGAAAATAATGAAGAAATTGAAATAAGTGGAAAAGGAACTAATATATCATTTGTTTATCCTCAAGTATTAAATTTTACTTCTAATGATTTTATTTTTATTGATTATTTAACAACTAATAATATTAATTTTAATAATATAAGATTAAATCCAAATTCTAAAGATTTGCAATGTGAAAATCATCATACCTTTATTAAAAGATGTATAGTTACTAAAGATCATTTTGAAAAAGTTGGATATCATTATACTTATCATTTAAATCAATTTAATAATTATATAAAAAATTATGAATTATCTCCAGTAAATGTCATTTTATCAGCTATTCCTTTTAATATTTCTATTAAACATATTGATAATAAAGATACTGAAACTTTTGGACAATATGGAACAATAGTTTTTATTACTAATTATAATGATTATATAAATAATAGACTTAATAATGAAATTAAATTTAATTCCATAATTATGGATCAATATGGTGATGAATATAATGTTAAATGTAAATTCTGGAAACCTCTAGATGAAAATATAAGAATATTTTGTAATTTAGAAAAAAATTTGAGATATTATTCAAAAAGAATTATTTTAAAAGAAACTTCATTTGATTATAAAATATATAAAATTAATATTAAACAAGATAATTATATTGAAGTTGAGCAATATGACTATCCTGTTCCATTTTTATATGCAGATAAACAAGCAATTAATATAAATGATAATGCTCAGTTATATTATTTGAAATTTAATATTGAATCATATAATAATGATATTTTATATATCCATGGGCATTCAAATAATTATGCAATTTTAGACCAATGTAAAAGAAATAATTTAGAATTAGTATGTGGAATATCAAAACAAAAATTAGAAGAAATATTAATATATAATGATGAAATATTTAAAGTCGGTTCTATGAATGATGATGTCGGATTAGTATCATTTGATTCTATTTTAGATATAACAATAAATTATAAAAATATAATTAAAGAAGATATTTATCTCCATATTACTAATTCAGTTCGCAATGAATCCGAAAGAGATTCCACTTTTGGCTTTAATACTAATATAACAATAATTCCGAATTTTATTTCTGCTAAATTTAACAAATACTATTATTTAAGAAAAACATCAGATAAACCTTTAATGCTTTATGTTAATTATCCTGAAGATGCTTATGATGAATTTGGCTCTTTTACAAATATAACAATATTAAATAATATACATTATAAATATAATTTTAAAATTCTTCCAAGTGAAAACCATGATAAAATAAAAGTAATATTCAATGGCACAGATGTAAAATTAACTTATCCAGAAGTATTAAATTACACAAAAGAAGAAACTTTAATTATTAGATTAATAATGTCTAAACCTTATTTTGCAAGTTTTATAAAATTAAATACTGATTCTTCTTCCTATTTAAATTGCACATATTTAAATGAAATGTTAAAGTGTATAGTTCCTTTAACTCATTTTGATTATAAGAATAGTGGATATTATAATATTTGTCATTATAATGATTATTATATTCCTTATCAAGATGCATCTCCTATTAAAGTTATAATACCATTTGAAACTATAGTTATGAATATAGAAAAAAAAGATAATCCTGATATTATAAATATAGGGTATAATGGAATATTTTATTTTGTAACTAATTATAATGATAATATAAGCAATATTTTTGATGCTAATGATATCGAAGAAAATACTTCATTTAATACTTTAATTAAAAATGATAATGCTAAATGTAGACTGTGGAAAACGATAAATAAAAATATATTTATATTCTGCAAAACCGAAAAAATATTCAGAAATGGATTGAATGAAATATCTTTAAAAGAATCAACTATTAGATATAAAGATTATAGAATAAAAATTATACCGAAAGTTAATTATTTAACATTTAAGCAATTGCCTGGATTCATTCCATTTTTATATTCTCATGAACAGCATATTGTTATTGAGGAAAAAAAAGAAATTTATGAAATAATATTTAAAATAGGAGAATATAATAATGAATTGTTGTATTTAACAGGAAAAGGATATGGAGCTCTTCTTTTAGATAATTATACTATAGAAAATAATTATATTAAATTTAAAGTAGCTAAAGAAGATATTGAAGAAATAACTTCATATGATGGACAAAGACTTTATTTACATGTATTTTTATCTAATAATAATAATATGACTGAGTCAGAATTGCCTTTAGTTTATGATATTATTATTAATTCTAAATGCGGTAAAAAGGTGATAGATATAGAAATAATTAATATATATCGTGAAAGCTTATATATAGATTTAAATAATTTCATTAGTTATGAAACAAATGTTACAAATATTTCAAATGTTTATTCATCAAATTTCAATATCTCATTTACAAAAAAATTAATTAATACAGAAGATATTGACGGAGATTGCATACTAAGGAAAACTATTGAAAGGCCTTTATTATTAATGTGCAAATTACCAGATTTATCACCTGTTTATTATATAGGTGAAAAAAAAGAAAAAATAGTATTAAATGATATAAGCATTAAATATGACTTTATTATTCATCCTTTTAAAAACAATGAATCATTTATTACATTAGGATATGGAGCATATGCTAAATTAGTATATCCAAAAGTTCTTAATTTTTATGAAAATGATACACTATATATTGATTATTTAATGAGTCGACATAAAGAACGTGAAATATATTTAAATACTAATTCCAGTCCTTTAATATGTAATGATTATAATTTTAGTGAACATTATAGATGTATTGTACCTAAAAGTCATTTTCTTAATAAAGAAAGTGGATATTTTTATACTTATCATAATAATGATGTAGATGAATATCTTTCTTATAATGAATTATCTCCAATTAAAGTCATTTTACCAAAAGAAAATGAAGTTTTTATAAGAATAATCAAAGAATATAATAAAAATAAAATAATTATAGGAAATAAAGGAACTTTCTTATTTATTACTGATTTTGATAATACGGAAAGATATATATTTGATGAAGGATTTTTAAAAAATGAATCGATTAAATTTGATTCATATATTATAGATGAAAAGCAGAATAAATACGATGTCAAATGTAAATTATGGCAACCAAATCAAAAAAATATAAGAATAATATGCAATTTGAATACAAATTTAAAATATTCTAAACAAAACATTACTTTAAATCAAATAAAGTTTAATTATAATCAATATATAATCATTATAAATCAAAATTATTATATTGAAATGGAGCAGACTGATTTAGATCTACCGTTTTTATATTCTGATATACAAAAAATTTATATAGATCCAAATAGCAATTATTATAATTTAAAATTAAAAGCAGAATCATATAATAATGATTTATTATATATATATGGAGATAAAAATAATTATCAAATTATTGATAATTGCGAGCTTAATAAAACAGAATTAAATTGCAATTTATCAAGAACATTAATAGAAAAATTAGTTACAGTAAATGATGAACAATTTAAAATAGGAGCAATAAATGATAATATAGGTTTAATTCATCTTGATAATATTGAAAATATAACTATATACTTTGATTATAATGTTTTAAATAATAAGACTAATATTACATTTAGGATAACTAAGCATTTAACGTATGAATCCGAAGTAGGAGTTTATTATGGATGCGAAACGGATTATAATGAAGATATAAATTTAATTAGTGATTATGTCATGGTTTATAATCAAAAATGTCAATTTAGAAAAGTTAAAGGACTTCCTTTATTATATCTTTGCTTATCTCCTGTTGAGCAACAAGCATTTTGTTATTTTAATTTTAGTTATACTTTCAAAAATTTACATTTTAAATATAATTTGGTTATATTACCAAATGTATTAGATGGATTTATTTCAATTAAAGACTATGGAACTGATATTAAATTAACATATCCAGAAAAACTAGATTTTACTAATTCAGAAACACAGATCATTAGATATATTATGACTAATCCCTTATTAGGTAAAAATATTAAATTAAATGAAGATTCATCTGATTTAGTTTGTCAAGATTTAGAAGGAATGAAAAAATGTATGGTTCAATCGATTCATTTTATTAATAAAAAAAGTGGTTTTTATCGTACTCATCATTCTAATCATGAAAATATTCCTACAATATATTATGAATCAGCTCCTATTAACGTTATTTTACCTGAAGAAAAAATTATTGAAATATATGTAAATAATGAAGATAACAAAAATGAAATTAATATAGGGAAAAATGGAATTATATATTTCATAGCAAATTATGATGATAAAGAAAAAATATTTGAAATTCCTGGATTAGAAGAAAAAACAGAATTTAAAACAATAATAACTGATATTAATATGAATAATTATGATGTCACTTGCAGATTATGGAAACCTAATGATGAAAAAATAAGAATATTTTGTAAATTAAGTGAAGGCTTAAAAAGTGAAACTAATAATATTAAATTAAATTCAGTTATGTTTATTTTTAATAATCAGAAAATAGGTATTATAAGTCAAATGGATTACGTTTTAAAAGTTAATCAATACACTCATATTATGCCTTTTATATATTCTGATAAACAAATAATTAATATAGAAAAATCAAAAGAATCTTATGAAATACAATTAAAAGCTTTAGAATATAATAATGAGCAATTAATTATATTTAATCAAGAACAAGAATTAAAATTAAATAATATATTATTAAATGGATGCTCTATCAAAGGATATAATTTATTATGTAAAATTACTAAAGAAAAAATAGAAGAAATACTAGGATATTCCGGGCAAATATTTGAATTAAATTATCTCGACACTAATTTAGGAACATTATTTAATTTTAATAATGTTTTTAATATCATAATAAATTATAATTCAATGCAAAAAGAAAATATATATGTAGGAATAACTTCTTTAATAGAAAACTATGTTGATATAAATACTTATGTAGCTTATAAAACAAATATAACATCTATATCAAATATAATTAGTAATACTTTTTCAATAAATACAAATATTAAAAGAAAATGTTTATTTAAAAAAAGTAATGATTTACCTTTATTATTCCTTTGCAAAATTGAATCATATGGAGAATTTTCTTTAGGCATAATTAATTCAGAAATTATTTTAGATAAAATTAATATTAAATTTAATTTATTAATTCAACCTGTATCGAATTATGAACAATATGAAAGTAGTGGATTTGGAAGTGATATATTATTTGCTTTTCCAATGGTTTTAGATTTTTATTTAGGTGATTCTTTAATCATCAATTATTATATTAATGAAAATGAATTTATCAGCAATATAAAATTAAATCCTGATTCTAACGAAGTTTTAAATTGTAATATAATAAATAAAATCAAATCATGCATTGTAAATCTAAGTCATTTTGAAGGAAAACAAAGTGGATATTATTATACTTATCATAAAAATTTTAATTATAATAAATATTCTAGTTTTTATGAATTATCTCCTATTCAAATAATTTTACCAAATAGTGAAGAATTAATTATAAAAGTAACGAAAAAAAATAATATAAATACTATATTATTAGGTCCAAAAGGTGCTTTATTGTTTATAACTGATTTTAATGACCCTCATAATATATTTGAGATTTCAGATATTGAAGAAAAAACTATATTTAATGCAGAATTTGATGGCTATGATAAAAAGTATAATTCAAAATGCCATTTATGGAAGCCAAAAGAAGAAAACATTAGATTAATATGTAAATTTGAGGAAAATATAAATAGTCCTAATATAATATTAAACAAACATACTTTTGAATATAAAGGAAAAAATATAGCTATTGTATTTGAAGATAATTTAAGTATTAAACAATCAAGTTCAAATATAGCAGTTTTATATAGTGATAAACAAGAAATTAATGTGAATAAAGCATCAGATGAATATTATTTAAAATTCAAAAAAGAAATTTACAATAATGAACCTTTGATATTATCAAAAGACAATAAACTCATAAAAAATATATATTTAAATTGTAAAGATGAAGAAAAAGAAGTGAAATGCATAATAAAAAAAAATAAAATAATAGAAAAATTATCTTCTAAAAGTGAGAAATATTATTTATCTCAATTAATTATTACAGAAGGAATATTAAAATTAAATGATGTATTAGAAATTACTATAAATTATGAAAACGTTGAAAAGAAATTAATAAATTTAAATATAGGAAAATTACTTACTTCTATGGTTGAAAAAAATAATTTTATTGCATATGAAACTAACATCGAAGATATTCCTATTATTACTACGGATTATTTCTTTATTTCTCCAAATAAAAATGATAATATGCAATGTTTATTTAAAAAAAATAGTGAAGAAAAAGATGATAAATTATTACTTTTATGTAAAGCTGAATCTTCTGGCGAAGGTTCTTTAGGCAGTATAATAGAACAAAATTTAGAAGATATTAATGTTATATATAATTTCCATATAGAATCAACTCAAAATAATGAAGAATATACTGTATCAACTGAAGAAGGAACATATATATTATCAGCATATCCTGAATCTTTAGAATTTACTTCACAAGAAAATTTAAAAATTATATATCAAATAGAAGAACCAACAAAAATAGTAGGTATTAAATTAAATAATGAATCTTCTTTTGAATTAGAGTGCACTAATGGTAATGGTATTAAGGAATGTATTGTACCAAGAAATCATTTTAAAGAATCAGGATATTATTATACATATTATAATAATAGCTTTGGATATAAATCTATTTCTTATGAAATTCCCAAAATTCATATTACTTTAAAAGAAAAAGAAGAATCAAAAGGTGATACTGGAGATAATTTAGTCGGAATTATTATTGGTTGTATTATTGGAGGACTAGTCTTAATTGGTATTATTATCTTCTTGGTTGTTAGATATTATAGAAGAAAAAATAATGAGATTGATTACTTTTCGAGTAAGGAAGAAAAAATATTACCTGCTTCTGGACATGTAGAATTAGCAGGTGCTGCATAATTATAAAAATAATATTTAAAATTTAAAATATCATAACAATTAATTGTTTATATTCCTCAAGATGTTACATTTAAGCAAATATATTTCTATATGGTAATTCCTTCTTAAAAATAATTTTAAGCCAGATTATTAATCTTTTTAAACTAGAAAAGTTTATAAAATAATTAAATATTTTAAATTGCTAATATCATTAAATTTATTAATATTTAATTTTTACCTAGTTCAAATGGGGATTGGGGATTGGGGATTGGGGATTGGGGATTGGGGATTGGGGATTGGG
>JAJJLE010000098.1:0-11065 GCA_023897235.1 Entodinium longinucleatum | reverse complement strand
CCAATCCCCCAATCCCCAATCCCCAATCCCCAATCCCCAATCCCCAATCCCCAATTTTATTTTATTATGCAATTATTTAAAAATTATATTATATTATATAATGTTATTTTATAATTAATTTATATTTAGATATTATAATTAAAAAAATCTATTAGATTTAATAAAAAAGGTATTTTATTTAATATTTTGTGATTTCGAATCAATTTTTTTCTTATCGTTAGGCCTTTGATAAAATTTAATTTTTTGATTATTTTTGTTATTATTTTCATTATCATCCAAATTTAAAATATCATTAAATATAATATCATCTTCATCTTCTAATATTTTTTCTTTTTCTTTGTTTAATTTTATTTGTATATTGCTTTCTAATTTTATATCTTCATTAGTTTTTTTATCTAAATTATCTTTTTGATTATTTATTATTTTTTTATTAACAGTGTTTCCACTCACATCGTTTTTACTTTTCATTTTCTTTTTATTTTTTTTATTTTTTCTCAGAAATAGTTCCACTCCCTTAATTTGATATCTTATATTTTTATAAATTTCATAACTTTTTGCTCTTGAATCTTTACCCCCAATTTTTTTATCCTTTTTTTTTCCATATTTGCTTCCTTTATTATGCTGTTTCTTTGTATTAGAAATTTTTCCTTTTTCTTTCATTTTTTTATTATTAATACTGTTACTAATAAAATGACTGCTTTTAGTGCTTTCGATTTTATTATTTTTTTTATTCGAAGCTTCTTTGTTTTCTATTATATTATGATTATTATTGATATTAAATATATTATTAAAATTCTGATTTGAAGATGAATTTTGTTGAGTGAAAGCATCTTTTAATGGAGGCGTTGCTGGCCTGAAGCCATTTAATGGACGAATATTTTTCTTTTTTTGGGTTAAATCTGGAGCGTCATTGAAATCTGATTCCGTTTTTTCTTTTTCTGATAAATTTTTAGTTTTAATTAATTGAATGTTATTATTCTCATTTTCCATCGAATGATTACTACTGTTATTAATTTTATTAATATTACTATTTATATTATTTATATTATTATTATCTATATTAAGATTATTATTATTATCATTATTACTATTTTTTGAATTACTTTCTCTGACATGTTCACTCATTAATAGCGCTCTTGAATTTTGATTCGTTTTAAATTTAGCCGCGTACCCCTTACATCTCACATTATTTTTTTTTAAAATAGGTACTTTAGATTCATCAAAATTTTCTCCGAAGATATCATCATCAACTTCTTTAACTCCTAAATCTTCTAATGAAATATCATCGTCATTTTTATCCAAATTATTTATATTATTATTTTCTTGATGATCATATATATTATTTTGATTATTATTTATAATAAAATTATTATTATTATTATTGATATTATTATTAGGAATTATTAAATTTAATAATTCAGGATTAATATTTCCATTATTTATTAAATTATTAAGAAGTTCTTGTCCATCTATATTATCAATATTATTGATATTATTTATTTGTTTAATATTAATATTATTATCATTAAAATTATTTTTATTTTCTTGTTGGATAATATTAGTATCTTCATTTTTAATTTCAGGGAAATCTATATCATTATCATTTTCGATATCATTATCTTCATCGGTGACTTCATCTACTATAATATCCTTTTCTATAAAATCATCTTTTTCATTATCTTCATCTAAATTTATTCCTATAAAGTCACTGTTTGTTTCAGTATTTTGATTATTTATTATTTTATTGCTTATTACTTTATCATTAATGAATATATATAATTCATATAATTTATCATCATCTTCTAACCATATTTCATTTATATTTAAATTTTCGATAATTTTATTCATTTTTTCTTTCATGTCTTTTGGAATTACTATATTTAAAATATATTCAAACAAAAAAAATATTTGATAATCAACGCTATCTAAAGATTTTATTAATTCTTCAAAAAAAGATTCAAATATGGATAAATTGATATTATTAATATAATTTTTTTGTTCAATTATTTCTTCTTTTGTTAAATGAAATATATTTGAATCTTGATAATTATTATTATTATTAATTTTTTTTAGTATAGATATATCTTTAATATTTAGCTTTATATCAAAAAATTTTAACATGATTTCAATTCCAAGCATAGACATAATGTAATTATTATTCTTATTTTTTTTTTCATCTAAGTTAAAGCACCATAAAAAAATTTCATTTATAAAAAACAAATATTCTTCATATTGAGTAATTTCATTAAAAGTAATTGGAATAATTATTTGATAATAAAAAAGAAATAAATCATCTAATAAATTCGGAATTTTTATTAAATTTGAAACATTTTTTTTATTAATAGAAGAATAATATTTTGTAAATAAAAGGCATTTTTCTTTAATAGTTATATATTCTGTTCCCATATAATTAATTATTTGTACTATTTTATTCATTAATTTCAAATTTTCATTTAATAAATATAAATTATCTTTGGAATTTATTTTTAGAAGAAACTCATTAATATTATCATTATTAATTATAATATTTTTTAAAAATTGTATATGCTCAACTGAATAAGTTTCACAATTATTTTCATAATTCATTTTTTCTTTATTTTTATTTTCATTAACATTATTTATATTATTTAAATTATTTTTATCTTTATTATCCTCAATATCCTCTTGTTCCTTATTATCATTACAATTATTTTCTTCTTCAATTTCTTTATTGTTAATAATTTTATTATTTTTGTAATCATAACACATCAAATTTTCTAAAAATAGTAAATTAATTTTTCTAGTAGTGGTATCATCAGAAATTGATATTATATCTATAATATTTTTAATCAAATTTTCTTGGCTAAATATGCTAAATTTCCACATATCTTTTTCATTTTTTTCATTAATATTATTTTTAATATATTCATAAAATTTTCTTATTAATTCAATCCTATCAATAAATTTAATATATTTAGCTTTGAACATAATTTTATTTCCTTTATTTTTAATCATTTCATTTTTATAATCAATAATAGCTTTATTAAATTGTTCAATCATAGTCTCAAAATTTTTCCCTTTTTCTGATTTTAATATAATTTCATTATATTTATTATAACATTGGTTAAATATTTTTCCTTTGTAATTCGATTTATTTAAAATCGCTGTCGTTATTTTTTCAAACAAGTCTTCATTAATAAAATTTGAAATTTTTTCTAATGACAAGCTGAATAAATTGAAAGATTCTTCAGTATAATAATTATCAAAATTTGTTAAAAAAACACCAAGAATTTTTTGAAAATAAAAAATAAATTTTTCATTTTCGAAATCAGTTAAAGGAAGAGTTTTTAATAAATATTTAATATTGTCATATGTGATACCATTTTTTGAAATGAAATTATATAAAAGTTCATATTGGGGTAAAAAATAAGTATCATACGAAGGATATTTTATTTTTATATTATTATTATTGCTGATATTGATATTATTTGTTTTATATATATATTTAATACGACTTAAAATATCTAGAGTAGGCTCAAATAATAAATAACTAGATAAATTAGTTAAAGTATATTCTTCTAAATTGAATAAAACTGCAATTAATTCTTCGATGTTTTCGAATAATAATGATTTAAATTTAGAATCCTTTCCTAAATAAAATGATAATAAAGCTTTTTTAATTTCATTTTTATTATTAGGCAAATATATTATTATGATGAATTCTAATATTAAATATATATAAAATATCAAAAAATCAGAATCAATATTATTATTATTTTGTTCTAGATTTTTAATTATTTCTAAGCAAGTTTTAATATATATAACACAATTTTTAATATAATCGATTCCATTATATAAATTTTTTTTATTTTTTGATGAATTTTGTACAGAAAAGTCGTTAACAAATATTTCACTAATTCTATCAAAAATAATAGTAATCAGATTTCCATATTCATTATTTTCAATAATTCCATTTGTATTTAAAAGAGAATTAATATAATTATTTTTTAGATTAATATTTTGTAAATTTTCTTTAATTTTTTTAGTAGTATGTAAATCATTCTTATTTTTATAAATATTTTTTTGGATTTTTATATATTCTTTAAATATATCTTTTAAATTTGTTTTTATACCAAAAAAAAATAAATTCAAAATATTTCTGTAATTCATATAATATAAATTTGAAGAATTATTTATATAGCATTTTTTCAAAATTTTTAAAGAACAAATATATATCAACGATTCTTTAGGAGAAGTTTTTATTATTGAAAATAAAAAAGGACTACATGTTATTAAAATGTTATTAATAACATTTGTATCAAAATTAGAAATATTTTGAATAATAGTATCCGAAGTATAATTAATTTGCTTTTGTAATACTGGACTTATAGAATTAACTTTATATATTTTATTAATATCAATACTTTCTTCATCATTTTTTTCATCTTTATTTTTATTATTTTTTTTTGTTTCTTTTTTATAATTATTATATAAATCATAAGGAAATAGTATACCTTTTTCTTTCATTATTTTTTCTAATAAATTATTTTCATTAATAATACTACTATTATCATTAATAATACTGTCATTATTAATATTATTTTCTTCAAAATCTTCCATAATTAAATAATCCTTAGAAAAATTATTATTATAATTTCCTTGTTCATTATTATTATCTATGGTTTGACTATTTTTATTAATATCATAACTGACTTTAGAAATAAATTTAATAATTTTATGAATAGAGCCGAAAGTTATAATGGGGTTATAATCCAAAAAAAATTCAATTATTTTTAACACAGTATATAATATCATTTCATTCTTATCTTTCAAAAAATTTATTAATATATCTACTATTTTATTTCCATATCGTGATAACAATCCTTGTATATAAATTTTATCTTGGGCAATTTCATTCACTTTATTAAGACAGATATTTCCTCCTAAAAAATTATATTTATTATTACAAAAAATATCTATCGAATTTTTCAAGCAATCCAAAAAAATTTGTGTATGGCCGTGTTCGAACATACATATCGCTTTAATTAATTCTAATTTTGTCAAATAAACTTTTTTCACTGGATAATTATTTTTTTCTTTATTGTTGACTTCGAACATTATTTTCAAAAATTTATTTTTTTCTAAAATATTGTGATTAAATGATAAAATTTCTGTTTGCAAAATGGTCAGCATTTCCCAGGCTTGAATAAATAGTCTTGCTTGGATCATAGATACCGCTGTTAAATACATGGAACAATAATAATTGTTGCATATTTTTATTTTATCGTTGGATGATTTGGTTAGTTCTTTCTTGTTTTTCAAGTTATAAAAAAAATTGTTTAAATTTAATAATGTCATTAAAAATGTTGCATTAAGTATGAATACGATAATTATTTTAGAAATTAATATTTAAAAATTAATAAATAAATCAAAGCTCAACCATGTATAATATCATCTCATTATTAAAATTAAAATTTTAATTTAAAGAATATCATTCATATCATCTTTTTCAATATTTTTCACTGCCATAGCAAACATATTTAACTTCCATTTATCCAACTCTCTCACAGTTTTATACGATTGTACTTCTTTTCTGAATCCTTCGGGGTCAACAGGGTCAGTGATGCATTTAATAATAGCTTTCAAAAATTTACTATCTCTTGTATCATCAAACGTAGGGTCTTCCAACAAAAATTTTTTTAAATTTACTTCCGCGGTTACTTCATCTTTATTAGCGATATAGCATACTACGTTTTTAAAGAACATGTCTTTCGCTGAGCTTTTCAGCAAAGGCACTGTTAGATATTGCATTCCTAATTTTTCGTAAATTTTTGGGGCTTCAGTGAACATATCTTTATGATTCGATATACACATTAAATCAGCCACTTTTAATAAACATTGTTGTTGCATTGATTTCGTATTCTGATTCTCTAAAGCGAAATACTCAGCAGCTTTTTTATATTTATCTATCGCTTGAGCATAGTCGAAATTTTCTTCGCACTCCCCTGCGATTTTTTGTGCCAATTTTCCTGCCTGCATATATTTACCTGATTTTTCGCAACATTCTATCGCTTTGTCTAAATTGGTATTTGAACGAGCTTTGTCGATGAATGAAAAACAATGAGCTGCGTTTTGATATTGAGTATATGCGGTGTTACTTCCTTGCTGGGTTTCGAGAGTAGCAAGCTCTTCGAATGTTTCTCCGGCTCGTTTCCAATTTTTTTGAATTTTGAACATATTTGCTGCTGAAGTTAATAATTCTATGGCTTCTTCTTCACGCGATTCTTTTGATGAAAATACTTTACCAAAAAACCCTGGAGTTAATTTATTACGAGCTCTACGAACTAATTCCTCTGGATTATCCCCCATTTGATTTCTTTTAATAAAAAAATAGGAAAAATAAAGAAATTATAAAACTTATTAAACTTAGAAAAATATAATTTAAAAAAATAATGAAAAATGAAGATTTATTCAAAGAAAGTATTAAATTAATATTAAACTATCAAGGCCGTTCAATAGTCATCGAATTAAAAAAGTATAAAACATTAGATGATATAAAAGATAAAGTATATGACTTGTTTTATCCTGTAAAGAATAATATAAGTATATATTTAAATAATAAAAATTTGGAACCACTCGTTAATCAACCAATAGGATATATTTTTTCAGGAACTTCTTTGGTAAATTTAAAAGTGGTAGATGAAGGAGTTAATGATTCTCCTTATAAATTACTTAAGCGATATAAAGAGCCAAATGTGATAAATGATGTAACTAATGTTTACAGTAGATTAAGCTTTCAAAATATTGCTGATAAAACCCATATAACATTATCTAATGAAAAAATTCTTGATACTGGTTTAAAGAAAAATAATCTTAAGAAAAAAAATAAAGAAAATGCATCATTATTATTAAGTAGAAATAATTTAATATTATTGAAATCAGAATTAAGTAAGGATAATTCAAATCATATAAATAAAAAATTATTTAATAGTAAATCTATAGACAATCTAAAAATAGTAAATTTTCAAGAAAAAAAACAAAAAGATGAAAGAAAACTCCCACCAATAATACAAAAAAATAATAATAAAAAATTTGATATATATACACAAAAAAAAATTAATGAACGTGTGTTATCTTCAAAAAATAAGAATAATAAAAGCATGAATAATTTATTATATAATAAATGTAATAGTTGTTTTATAAATAAAATATCAATATACTGTCGTTTATGTGACACATTTTTATGCCAAAATTGTGCCTTAAATAATAAAAGTCCTCATCAAAAGCACAAAAATAGTTTTATAAATATAAACAGTATTAATAATCCAGAAAATATTAATAAATATAAAGATGAAATCCTTTCAGACTTTAATAAATCTTTAAACTTTTTTGACTCGTTGGATAAAAATTTAGAAACAATATATGAAAATGAAGATAACGAAGAAGAAAAATTTAGTTATAGTGATATTATATCAAAACTGGATGAAGATGTTCAAAATTTGGTAGAAAAAGCCAAAAGTATGAAAAGCTCTTTGAAAGAGGTTGAATTCAATGATCAAGAAAATTATGATGAGCAAAAAGTTAAAGAAATTTGTGATAAAGAAAAACAAGTATTAAATAAATATGATGTATATGGATACAAGAGCCAAATACAACCTTTTTTTGTATTGAATACTTTTGAAAGAAATATGGCTAAATATTTTAATAATTATGAAACAAATAATGAACAAAGAATTTATATAAAGACTCAAATTGAACTTTTATTTGATAATGTTGAAAATGAAGTAGATGGTATTCTGGATGAAATTGATAAAATTACTGAAAATATAAATAATCACCAACTAAAATCTCTATCATCAATCTTTTATATAAAAATAAATTTAAACAAAAAATGTAGCATTATTAATTTAATCTAACTAAAATATATATAAATAAAATATTATATCTTCTTTAATTTTCCTTCTTTGGATTTGGATTTACTTGTAAATTAGCTTGCTCTCTTGCAAATTTTTTAGCAAAGAAAAAGCATCTTAAGCCAATAATAATAATTGAACCAATAATTCCAAAATACCAATTAAATCTACTTTCTTCATCAGAATTAATTTTAATTCTAAAAAAAGTAAATATTTTTTGCATTAAACTTTGGGAAGTCCAATTTAAAGTATATTTATCTAACTGTTCAAAAATTTCTTTCAGTTCTTCTTTACTTCTTATTTCGCCTCCATATTCATTATCATTCGAAAAATCAACAATAGTAATATGGATATAACCGTTATCTTTAACACCAAAATGACGTGCGATAAAATCGCCTTCTTTCCAATCTGTAATAGTTATGACATAATTAGGATAATCATTTGCTATATTTGATACATGTTCTTCTATGAATATTCTTTGAGATTTTATTTCTGAATCATATAAAAAAGTTATTAAAGTTTTTTTTTCTTTTTTATAAGTGGTCATTAAATATAATTTCAGCTTTTGTAAAAAAGATGTGGATAAATCATTTTCTTTTTTAGTGGCTTTCATTACATCAATATACCCTATAGATAAAGGTTCATTACATCTATTATAATACATTACACGTAAATGCTTTGTATCTTCTTTATATAATAAGCCATTTTCGAAAATAAAATGACACTTCAAATCTTTATTATTATTTTTCATTAAACAATTAGATGTTTTTATTTTTTTATCTGATTTCTGATTACTTTCAGTAATTTCTTCCAATTCGATTTCATTAATATCAGCACCGTAGTCAAAAGAAACATTAAATTTAAAATTTAAATCTATTTCGAATTTTTCATTCATTGCTTTATCTGTTATAAATATCATTCCAGTCATCTTCTCCACTCCAATATTTTGCTTTACAATAATTTCATCATCGCATCTCAAATTTTTATTAAATTGAAGATAATATTTACCGAGTAATTCGGGGATAAATTTGTATGAAATCGATTTTTTATCTTCTAAAATAGTAGGCTGGGATTTAATACGAATTTTTGAATCTGAATATTTTATTAATTCTCCTTCGGATATTGTGCTTGGGACACGATTGAATGATATATCTACTGAAAATTCTTTGCCCGCTTGAGGACAATGGGTTGTAAAATTACAAAATTTTATTTTTTTTTCTGTGGAATATTTGCATGTTATTAGTTTAAAGATAATTATGAAAAAAATTATTTTATTCAAAAGCATTTTTTTTGAATTTAAATAATTTTTATTTTATTATTTTGGAGAAAAAAATCTATAATATTTTAAATTATGGAAATTATTCATTTCGAAAAATCAAATTTAGATGAATCATCAGCATCATTTAAGACAAATATACTATTAAATCAAAATAGGATTGACTATCTTAAAGAATTAGCTTCAAAAAATAAATTATATCTGAAAAAAGAACTTCGGCCATTAGCTTGGAAAATATACTTAGAAACATTAACTTCTGACAATCAAGATTCATTAAAAGTTTGGATAGATACAATATTTAATCAAAGAAAACAATATAAGAAAAAATTAGAAAAATATTGCTCTTTGAAAAAATTAGGTTTAAATGATCCTTTAATAAATGATGAAAATAATGAAAAAAATAATTTATTATATAACGAAGAAGAGCAAAGTACATTAAATTTGATAAATTTAGATTTAATGCGAACGCATCAATCTTTAGATATATTTCAAGAAAATAAAACCAAAAATATTTTATCTAATGTTTTATTCATTTACGCCAAAGAACATGGCGGGGATATTCTTTATGGTCAAGGAATGAATGAATTAGTCGCGATGATATATATATGTTTATATCCTTATTATTTTTCTGTTAAAAATAATAATAGCAATGAAAAAATAACTAATGAAATGATGTATGAATATATTAAAGATGTGAATAAGTATTATAAAAAAATATATTTATATTTTCATGATGAAGATGAAATTCAGAGTGATCTATATTATTTGTTTGAAGCTTTAGAAACCAAAGGAATGAATGATTTATATGAAAGAATTGATATAAAAAAAAGTGATCCTAAATATAATTTATATGAATTATTCCCTGATATTATTAAAGATCAATTTGATGAAGATAGAAGTAATCATTTGAATCTTAGAGCTTATATGATTTATAAAGAAAAGTTGAAATTAATTGATAAAAAATTATATCATCATTTAAAAAGAATAAATGTTAAATGTAATTATTTTATGCATAGATGGCTAAAGTGTATATTTACCAGAGAATTTGAATTAGATGAAGTATTATCACTATGGGATAAAATTTTTTTTTATGAATTAAATTCAGGTAAAAAATATAAATATTCTTTTGCTTATATAGATTTTATATGTATTGCAATGCTTGTAAATATAAGATATATATTATTAAAAAAAGATGATGATGCAGATTGTTATACTATAATATTCCATTATCCGAAAGAAGGCGGTGTTTCTAATATTATGGAAATATCAGAAAAAATTGCTGAAATAATAGAAAAAAAATTAGAAAGGGAAAGATATGATATAAATGAAGTATTAAATTTAATTAAAAGAGATGAAAATTATAATGAAAATGAGGAAGATAATAATAGTGATACAAATGATGAATTAATAATTAAGCCTCATATGTATAATCAAAGAAATAAATCTAAAATAATATCATGTGATCAATATAATGAAAAAATAATTTTTTGCGGAAAATATTATATTAAAACAAAAATACTTTTAATAATATTGCTATTCTTAATAATATTTATTCTATTAATATGGGCATATAATAAATTTAATCTACATTCTCAAAAATAAGCGACAATATAATAATATAATAAATATTTAATTTATTTCAAAAAGTGTTTGAAGGTGCGACAGGTCATAAATAATTAATATTTATGACGACTTAACCAACAATTATACTTTTACATAAATAATACCTTTATTAAAACATTGAATATAATAAAGTTTCATCTATTATGTGTAATTTATATATAAATAATAATTTATATTTATAACATAAATTTATTTTAATGGATAAAAAATATAATATATAATGGGGATTGGGGATTGGGGATTGGGGATTGGGGATTGGGGATTGGGGATTGGG
>JAJJLE010000097.1:0-11178 GCA_023897235.1 Entodinium longinucleatum | reverse complement strand
AATCCCCAATCCCCAATCCCCAATCCCCAATCCCCAATCCCCATAATATAATGATTAAAATTAAAATTTTTTTGAGTTAATAATAATTTTAATTTATTTTAATTATTAATTTTTAAAAATGTATAAACCAAAAGAAAATAAATGGGATGTCGATTCAAATGATGATTATGAAAAAGTTATTGCATTTATTGATAAAAAAGAAGAAAAAATAGAAAAAATAAAAAAAGATTTAAATGATATAAAAGATTTATTTAAAGATTATATTGAATATACAAAAAAATATTGCGGGCAAATAGCAACATTGGCCCTTAAATTAAAGCCAATAGCAAATACAATAGAAGGAGATTTAACCCAAGCGATTCAAGGTATTCTTTTATTTAATTCAATATCTTTGGAAACATTAGCAAATGAAATGCAAAATATATTTAAGGCATCTACTTATCAAAAAGATAATAGTATTCAAATACTCGATGATTTTTCTAAAATATTTCAAGAAAAATTATCGGATTTACTTAACAATTATGGTGCATATGTTAATGAAATTGAGAATTATGAAAAATATTTAATGAAAGAAGAGATGGGTATTAAAAATAATTCATTAGAAAATAATGAACTTAATAATAATATCGAAAATGTTTTAAGATTAAGAAAAAATTATGTAGATAAAATAGCACCAATGAATGAATTTTTGAATAAATTATCTGATTTTGGTTTAAAACAAGAAAAATTATTAAATGAAGAATTTTTTAATATTTCTAAAATGTTTGTTGATAAATTAAATGAATGTTTAGAAGGGCAAAAAAAAAAATATCAAGATCAATCGGCAGTTTTAGCAGAATTATTTAATAAAATACAATCATCAAAATTGGAAAATTTAAAAGCAAGAGTTCAAGATTATTCACTTCATTGCTTAAGTATATATATTAATTATAAAGATACTATAAGAATGAAATTAAATAATGGCTCAGACAATCAAAAAGGTAAAAATTTTGATTTATATAAAGATATAACATTGGAAAATATTGAAAATATTATTCAAAAAATGAAAAATAATGGGTTAGAAATAAAAAATAAAGATTTAGAAGATTTAGAAATTGAAAAAGTAAAAGATTTTATTGAATCAAAAACAAAATTTTTGCTATCAAAAACAGATGAAAAATTTTCTTTAGAAGATAAAAATAAAATAATTGAATATATTAAAAATAAAGAAGAATATCGATTATTTTTTTTGCAATTATTAAATAATGATAGAGCAAAAGGTGGTAGAATTCAAAATTTAAATATATTTAATTATATAGGTGAAATATTTAAATGTATTAATGATATAATGCTTGATAATAATGACTATAAAAGTTTCAAATATGTATCAATAATATCAATGACTTATTATTATTCTGAAGAAAAAAATGGTAAAAAAGTATATATATATGAATTTATTAAAGATAATAAAAAATTAAAAGATATTAATTTTTGGAAATGTTATGTTAAACATATAGTAGATTTAGAAATAAAAAATAATCCAACAAAAGAAGAATTAAAAAATGAAAAAACAGAGCAAAATAAATTAAAATTTGCAGCATTCTCTAATGTTTTAACTATAGCAAATAATATGATAAATTTTAATTTAGATGAAAATTTTATAAATGAATTTATATCTGTTGTACAAAAGGAATATTCATTGTCAGAAGAAGAAATTTCCCAAATCAAGGATTTAATGGTAGTATGGTCAAATGATAAAAAATAAAATATAAATATAATAAAAATCATTAAATAATTTATGAAATAGTGTGAATAAATTTAAAGAAAAAAAAGTAAAATGTAGATTTGTGAATATAAAAATACATATTTGATTAATATATTCTTATTTATATGTTTTATTTTATAAAATTATTTTTAATATAACAAATATAATTCATTTAATTATTAAAAAAAACTTTAGAAAATATCAATTTAATTAATTAATTAAGGTTTAATTCCATTTGTTATTTTTTGATATATATCATATTGATAAGTTCTCCAACTATCTATTGAATCTTTAACTAAATTTATAATTAATTCTTCAATTTCTTTTTCACTTTTTTCCAAATGAAATCTACTTATAAAATCTCTAATAACTAAATTAGGATCTCTTCCAATAAAACAAAGCATATCCGAATTTTTAGTCATTATATCTATAATTTTAACAAAAGAATCAAAATATTTTCTTATTTCTAAAAATCCTTTAGTTAATATTGAAATAAAATATTTATATATTTCAGAATTAATACCATCTAATAAAATAATATATTCTTTTGTCATCTTAAAAGGAGCTGTTTCAAATCCAACATTTCCAGGACTTATTCCTAAAATAAAACCAAAATCAATATGAATAATTCTCCCTTGAATATCAATCATAATATTACCATTATGTCTATCTTTTAAATTTAATATATAAGTAACAATACTATAGGCTGCTAATGATTCTGCAAAATTTTTTTGAGCTTCTTTAAAGTGATAAGAAAAAAAATTTCTGTAAAAAGTATTAAGATCTGTTCCTGTTTTTTTTTTTAAATCATCTATAGATATTGAATCTGGTATTAATTCTATAAGACCACTTGTTCTTGATGTTATTATTATTTCATATGTTCTTAATTGTAAATTTAAATTAGCTGATTGAAAAATATCTGACATCATTTTAATTAATTGCATTGTAAGACTTTCTTGTCTTAAATCATCATCAGATTTAGCTATAAAGGATTTTATTGTATGAGATGGAAAATTTCTAAATGAACTTTTTTGTTTTATTTTTTGAGCCATTTCAAACCATTTTTCTCCGAATGGATTACCATATTTATTTTCCATATTTATTAAATTATAATTATTAAAAAAATAATGAGGTTCTCCTGTTGATAATGAACGAATTTCTCCTAATTTTATTAATTCATTATTATTATTATTTTTATTTTCTTCTTTTATCTCATTGTCAATTATATCATCTTCTTTTATTTCTGTATATAAAAATTCTTTAAGACTTATTTCTTTAGTTTCTTTAATTTCATTTATTTTTATTTTTTCTTCTTTTTTATTTTTTATATTTTTTTCTTTTAAAGATATTTCATTTATATGAAAAGTACTTTGTCTTGCTCTTCCTTCTTGAAAATATATTTCTTCCAAAATATAATCATCCCAATTTTCTAAATCTTTTACTTTCACAACTTCAAATGTTATTTTACAAGGAACTCTTGCTTTTGTATTAAAACATCGACTATATAAATTATTAAATTTAACTATTATATAAGATTCTTCATCTAATATTTTTTTATTATCATTAAAAGGTAATATGTATCCTCGATATAAACCTTTTATTAATTTTGATGTTTCATCTATATCTTCGTTTTTTATTAATTGTATTATTTTCTTATTTTGATTATTCAAAAATGAATTTAATATATTTTTTCTTTCATTTATGGGATAATCTTTTAATTTTTCGCATAAGCTTTTTAAATTTTGATAAAATTTTATGCATATATTATAATAATTTACCCTAAATTCTTTGCTTATATTTTCTTGGAAAATTTCAATATCAGTTTTTGATTTTTTTATATCCTTATAATTAGAATAATTAATATTTAATCCATTGACTAAACACATTTCAATAGTTTCTAAAAACTTTTTTAGTTTTTGTTGTTTTGTATAAGACGAAATTATCCAATAAACATATAAACTAAATTTCATTTTATTACTACATTGGTCTAATAAATAATTTTCTAAACTTTCAGTGTAATTGTTTTCTTTTAATATAGTACAAAATTGTGGAATATAAAAATATCCTTCATCTTGATATTTTTCCGATATTATATTAACTAAATTATCTACTTTTTCCTTTATTTCATATTTTAATAAATTATTAACAATTTTAGGCATAGATTGAAATCCAGTAAACGATGTATAATTTTTATTTTCGTTTTTTTCTTTATTTTCTTTTTTTTTCTTTGTTATTGATTTTTGGAGATTATTTAACGTTCGATTTTTTATTCTTTGAAATAATGCTAAATAATAATATTTACATAATTGATTAAATTTACTTTCGTTTTCGAATACAAAACCATCTGAAAATTTTCTTTTTATTATATTTTCAGATAGCTTCCTTTTATAAGGTGAAGTCATTTTTTATTATAAAATATATTTACAAAAATTAACTATATAATAAATTAAGTTTAATAAACAAATGCAAAAAATTTTTTAAATATATAATTTTTGCTTTATTAAATTTAAATATTTTATATTATATTATATTATTTTATATTAAGTATATTTTGAGCAAATGTATAAATTATTATTATTTATTCATTTCAATTTCATTATTTACGTCATTTTCTTTTTTTATAGCTAATTTTAATAATTCTTGAACTAATCTATACATGTGTCTAAAATCATCAACTTGTATTTCTTCCTTTTTTTTTCCTTCTAAGCATATTTCCAATTTTCTACTTTTATAATTATATTTTTCTCTTAATATTTTAAATGTATCATTTAATTCAATACAATTATTAAATAAATTCCAATTACCGAAAATAAATAATCCTTTTTTTGCTCTAGACAAAGATACAATAAATCTTCTTATATCTCTTAAATATCCTACTTTTTTAGATCTTACTAAAGATAAAATTATAAAATCATTTTGTTGTCCTTGATATTTATCTATAGTGCATATTTTACCAATGTTATTAAATAAATTATTCCAACTACATTTTTTTGTATATATTTCTTTAATTAATTCTTTTTGGCCTTTATATGAACATAAAATTGTTATTTGGCTCGCAGAATATCCTATTAAGCACATATACATAAAAAGGCCTATACAATATTCTGCTTCCGCTAAATTATAATATGAATTATTTGTATTTAACTCTTCTCCTTTTGAATTAAATTCCTCAACATTAATAAATTGAATATTATATTTAAAACCAAAATTTTTTTTTGGATATGATTTAATAACTTCTTTTATATCTAATAAATTATCATATTTATATCTATATAAATCAACTATTTCAGTTCTTGATCTACCTTGTTCATTTAATATTACACAATTTTGATATCCACTTTTTAATAAACGACTAAAAAGTGATAAATGATATAAGCATTGACTTCTTATACCAGGTGATTTTACTATTGGAGGTAATTGATTTTCATCACCTAGTAATATTATTCTTTTTAAATTTGATATATTTTTTTGTAATGTCATTGGAATGAAGCTCTCTATTTCTAAAATTTGTCCACTTTCTTCCATTATTAAAGTATCATATAATAAATTTAATGATATTAATTTTTGTCTATTAATAGCTGAATATGTACATGTAAGAGCTACTATTTTAGATTGTTTCGAAATTATGAAATTTCGACGCTCTGTTGTATCTCTTAATAATTCATATATTAAATAATTTTTTAATTCTAATATAATTTGTTCTAAGGATAGATTCATATTTTTTTCTATTTTTTTTTGAAGTAAATCATTGTTATTTTTATTTTTATTAAAATAAAAATCCAATAACATAAGAGCAGATTGACAAGTATATTCATTATATATTTTTATATTATTTTGTATCATTGTCTCTAAAAATTTTTGCAAAAATTTTTTCCTTTGTTCGAGTATATATGTAATTTGACCATCTGGGCTTAAATCATATTCATATTCTATTTCTTCTTTTTTTATTTTAAATATTTTATTACCTTTTCCTAAACGAATTAAATGCTTTTGATTTACAATTTCTGCTTTTATTATTTTTTCACATATATCATTCAATACATTATTAGAATGAGTTATTATTAAAGTTCTTTCATTTTTTTTAATTTTATATAAATAATTTATTATTTCTATTGCTATATCAGTTTTACCTGTTCCTGGTGGCCCTTTTATTAAACATAATCCTTCTTTTATTCCCATATTTATTGCTTCTAATTGTTTTTCCTTATATTTTAATGTTTTATTAGTTAAATCTAAATTATTATCAAATTTTTTTTCTTTTGTAATATTTTCATTTTTTTGCATTGATAAAAATGATTTATTTAAAATAACATCTGTGAAACTCTTAGGAAAACCATTTATATCTTTAATTAAATTTTTAATAGTATATAAAATTGATTTAAAATTATTTTCTTTAGGTTTTCTTCTCATGATCATATGAAAATGCAAATTGGATAAAAAGCCATTTTTTAAATCTTCAGTATATTGAATAGGATCTAAATGAACTATCATTCTTCTTTTAAATCCTATATTTATTTTAGAATTATTTTCTTTTTCATTAATATTATTATTATCTGCATTTAATAAAATATTTTTATCATCTTCATCATATAAACTATCAATTTCAGCACCTCTTATTATTATTTTATTAATATCTTTATTTAAATATATTAAAAAAATGGTATCATATTTTTTAAATTTTTCCCATTCATTTCTTATTTCTGGTTGTATATTATTTAAATCATAACTAATTTCCCCTATTACAAGTCTAGGATATTCTTCTCCAACTAAAGGAGATTGACTACTAAGTATTTGAAAATCTAAAATAGGATAACCCATTAAAGACCATCCATTAAATTGTGATAAAAATTTTCCGGAGTGTGGGTCAAAATTTGGTTCCATTTTATCTAAACAATTTTCTATATCTAAACTAATTTCATATGTTGATTCAAATTTAAATAATAAGTAATTTTTTAGAATATAATCGTATAAAGATAAATAAGTATAACTTAATTTTGGAATCAATAAAGAAGATTTAAAGTCTGATATTGAATAATAATTTGGTAATAAATTATTTTTTTCTGGAATTAATATAGATTCATTAGGAAATAAACTCAAGGAAATATTTTCCTCCAAATAATTTGTTTTTTTAATATATTTAAATATAAATATTTCTTGTAATAATTTATCTCTATTTTTAATCGAAATATCATAATAATATTTTTTTGGATAATTTATCAAATTTTCTTCTTTTAATAAATCATATAATTCCTCTTTTGATAAATGTGATATTAATTCTATCAAATTTTTTCTATTATCTGAAAAAATGAAATTTACATTTAATAATTGCGCCATTTTATCAGGATATAAAATATATAATTTTTTTTGTATTTTTTCAAGCTCTTTATTTTGTCTTTTAATTTCTAATAATTCATCATTTATTATATTATCATAAAAATAATAATAATAAAATCTTTTGAATAGAAATTCTATTTCTTTATTATCTTTATTATCATATATAAATAAATTAAATCTTTCAATAAAATGTTTTTGTTCTAATAAAGGAATCAAAAATTTTCTCATATTAATAATTCCTAAAAAAGAAATCAATAATAAAATACTTTTATAAATATAACTTATTTGTTTTATATCATTATTTTCAAAAAACAATATAATATCTTCTAATAAAGAATTGATATAACAACAATATATAGAATCCAAAATTCCTCCTTGTTTTACTTTATTCATCTGGCTTAATGCTAAAAAATTTTTCAATAAAGTTTTATCCTTTAGAAATATATATCTTAATTTTTCTTTAGTCAAATTTACCCATATAAATATAGAACATAATTTTATTAATTCTGTTTTGATTGCATTAATATATATATGATCAATGCATATATTTAATAATATTAAGCATATTTCTTTTTTTATATAATCATTTTTTTCTTTTAAAAAATCTTTTAATATGAAATTAAATATATATGAAAATACTTCTTTATTTTTAGTTGCTAAACTTTCAATAATATTAATTTGTAAATCATTTTTATATTTCATTAAAAGTATTGATAAATATATATCGTTTTCAATGTCTTTATTTATTTCAATATCATCTTTTAATTTTTTATTTTTTTCTAATTTTGGCATTATTATATTCTCTAAATAATTTTCTTTATCCAATTTTTGAATTATAATATTTGATTCTTCAAGGGATGAATTAAATATTTTTTTATACAATTTTTCACCCGACATTTTTGTCTTGTGATTAAATTAAAATCAAAAATAATTTTTTTATTTAAATATTATAATATAAAAATAATATTTATTATTTTATTCAAATGGTAAAAAATAGTTTAATTATAAATAATTATAAAAATAATAAAAATATATATATAAAAAAAGAATAAATATTAATTTAGAAATTCTTTTATTTATCTATAAGAATTTTGCTTTTTTATTTTTGCTTTTTTTACTTTTATTAGCTAATTGATTAAATATATAACTAGCTGTTTTATGTTCTTTTCTTTTGAATCCTATATAAAGACAATTTCTGTCATTGAAAGTTTTATCATCTTCTTCTTTTAAAATATTATATTTATAATTAAATAAATCATTATCTTTGCAATTAAAAGTATTATTTTCTTTTTTTAAATCACTTTTATCACTTTGAGAATCATTATCATAATTATATTGTCTATTTTCCTTCCTTTTATCTATATCAATATTATAAATATTAATAAATTTATTAATAATTGGCAAAAATTCGTTTTTATATTTCTCCAAATTTAATTCATTTTTTAATATATTATTATCATTAATATCTTCTTCTTTTAAAGGTAATATTCGGACTAATTCTTTAAGCCCTTCGTTGCTTATAATATCATCTAAATCTAAAGGTAAGAAATTTCCGTCTAATGAATTTTTTTTTCTTTCAATATTTTCTTTTTTTAATATATCTCTTCTTATATTTTTTAATTGCTCAAATAAATCATCAAATTCTGAAGGTTCACAAAGTCCATAATCTTTTGTATTTTCCAATGTATATTCACTTTTAAATGACCCTTTAGAACGATGATATATATTTGTTTCATAATTTCTATGATAGGAATATTTATCAATGATTTTATTTTTATTTATTATTTTTTTACCTAAAGGCAATTCTATCTTTATTTCTTTTATATTATCATTAATTAAATTTTGACCTAAATTAGTTATATTTAATGATTTTTTATTATTTAATAATAGGCTTTCTCTTACAAAACCTTTAATAATTAAATATCTAATTATTTTTTTAATACCATATAAATTTAGTTTTATAAATATTTCCTCATTAATATCTTTAATTAGTTTATCACTTAATTCTTTATAATTTAATTTTTCATTATTTTTTTGTATATAATCTAATATAATTTTGCATTCATTAGTACATTCAATATTTTCCAAAAATATATTTTTATTGCAATTATCACACATATGATAACAAATTTCTTTATTAAAATTTTCATCAAAATATGATAATAATAATTTCCTCCTACATTCATATTCATCCTCCAAAAAATCTATTATTTTAATGCAGTTTATTTCATCAATATCATAATATATAATATATTTTGAAGGGTCTGAATCAATTCCTAACATATTTATTCTATTTAAAAAGATATCAAATTCTTTAGGAGCATCAAAATTAATTATAAATCTTATATCTTTTTTATGATAATTATTTATATCAATATTTGATATAATTATATTTATATCATTATTAATCCATTTTTCTATAATTTCCTGCTGATTGTTTTCATAAAGACCTTCATGAAGACAGTCGCATTTAATATTTTTTTCATTCAATAAAGATTGATAAATTTTTTCACATATATTTTTTGTATTGCAAAATATTATTCCACTTTTATCTATATAATTATTTATTTTTATGATATTTTTTAAGTCTTCCATTTCATTTTTTATTTCTTTCTTATTTTTGATTTCGAAATATATATTTGGCTTATTATATGATATTTTAAAATCTAATATATTTTTTAAATCTAATAAATTAAGGATATTGTCTCTTATAATTTCTGAAGGAGTATCACTGAATAATAAATAAGTACATTCTTCAAAATTTTTTTTAATATCTTTCAAATATAAATAATTTTGATTAAAATTTTTATCCCATTTACTCATTAAATTAATTTCATCAATGACGATTCTTTTAATTTTATTTTTTTTATACAAATTCAATATTAATTCAATTAATTTTTTGTCATTACAAATTTTATCTGGTGTTGTATATATTATTTTCATGTTTTCTTCAATATTTGAATTAAAAAAATTTTTTTGTATATCAATATTATCAAAATTTTCATAAGAATTTAAATTAAGAACATTAATGCCGATTTCACTCATAAATAAAGTTTCATTTTTTATATTAACTTCATTAGATAAAATTATTAGAAAAATACCATCATTAGATATAATAGAAGGTATTTGGTAGCATATTGATTTATGTTTTTTTTTAGGAAAAAATGCATATATATTTTTATCCATTAAAACTGAATTTATTATCTCTTTTTGCATTGGAAAAAAATTTTTTAGATTAAATATATTTTCTTTAATAAATTGAACGTCTTCATCCCACTTTTTATGAGTTAATATTTCTTTTAAATTTGGCTTTATTATATTCTCATTATCATTTTCACAAACTTTTAAATAATAATTTTTATTATTTCTATTTATATAAAAATCACTCTTTAAATATTCATTAAATAGATTTTCCTCTATATTCTTCTTTTCTTCTTTTTTATTAAATTTTCTTATTTCATTATCTAATTTCAAGGCCTTTGGAGAATCAAATATTGATTCTATATTATCATAATTAATTTTTTTTTTTTTATTAATTATATTATTACTATGATCATATATATTATTATTATGAAATTTTATATTATTTATATCATTAAAAGTATCGTTTTTAATAATATTTTCATATTCTTTTACATTATCAATTTTAATATTAATATTTTCATATTTTTTTGATATTTCCTCAAAATTATCAAAAAAATTTTCTGATAAATTCATTTCTGGCAAATTCAAATTTAAACTCTGCTGGCTTTGAGACATTTTTCCTTTAAAAATTTTTTTAATTTTTTGCTTTTATAATGTTATAATATTATAAATAATAAGAGCGGTTTTAAATTATAAATTTTTTTAATTAAATTAAAAAAGAATAATATTTATGAATTAAGAAATTATTATTCTTCTAAATAATTATTTTTTTTCCAATTAAATAATATATTGACAATAATAAACGATATTGTTTATTGTTCTTATTTTAATCAAAAAATACCATCTCATTTAAAATGGAAAAAAACTAAAATTAAAAGAAATATTATCAAAATCTCTTAAATATTATTATTGGGGATTGGGGATTGGGAATTGGGGATTGGGGATTGGGGATTGGG
>JAJJLE010000096.1:0-11180 GCA_023897235.1 Entodinium longinucleatum | reverse complement strand
AATCCCCAATCCCCAATCCCCAATCCCCAATCCCCAATCCCCAATCCCCATAAATTAAAAATATAATCATATTATAACAAAACCAAATAATATTATAATTATAAATAATTCAAGAAAAAATTAATGAAATATTTAAACTCATATTTTCTATTATCTTATTTATATTTTATTTCTAATGCAAATCAATTAAATAGTGATATCACATGTGATTCAAAAAATAATATTAATCAAAATTTATATGCAGAAGAAAAAAATACACCTTTAACGAAAGGATTAAATGATATAGGAAATGAAATTATCAAATTCTTATCTAATAACTATATAAAAAATGTTATTAATAAGGGTGAAAGTTATAATAGAAATTCAGTGGATGAATTATATGATTTAATTGAAGGTATTGATGAAGAATGCTATAATTTCCTTTTAGATATTTTTTATCAGCCTATTAAATTTTCAAAGCAAATATTCAAGAAAACATTGCATGATGGAGGAATTGTTCAGTATTCTATTGGTATTGAAGAAGATTGTTTAGATGAAGGTGGTGTTTATATTTTTTTTACTCAAGAATATAATATTAATACACTCAGGAATAAAAAAACCACACAGAGCGCTGAAAGTGAAAAATTATTCAGAGAATCAAAAAACGTATTTCAAGAGTTTTGCATTTTTAAAAACTGTGCCCATTTCTACAAGCCTTTATTAGAATATTTTATAACTTTTCAAATCGAAATATTGAATGAACTATTTGAATGGGAAAGTGTAAAATTATCAGGAATAAATTTCGAAGGAATACAAGAAAATGAAACAATAAAAAAAACAGAAGAAGAAATGAGCAAAGAAGAAACTGAAAATCAATATTATAATATTATAATATATATAATTATTATATTAGGATTTTACTTCGGATTTTGCATGATATTTTCTTGGTTAATTAGACATAATAATAAAACTATTGATAGAAGTAATTCTTTATCTGAAGTGGATGAAATAAATGGAGGATTTCAACAAATGAATATGGAAGAAGAAAAAGAAAATTATTTATTAATGAAAGATATAACTTGTACTGATTTATCTTCATATAAATTTATTTCTAGTTTTGATTTTATAAATAATTTATGCTTATTAAATGTAAAAAATGAGCGTTTTAATAATCAAAATTCATTATTAGAATTATTAAGTACAATAAAATTATTGATTTTATTTTTTCTGATGTTAGGAGAAAACTTTTATATAATATTAAAATATATAGAAAATGAAATGTCATTAATATATTTTTGTAAGAATCTCAGATTTTTTATTATTAAAATTGGCACAAATTCTTACGAAAGTTATAAAGTAATTTGTGGCATTTTTTTCGGGTTTAAATTCATGAATTATTATTATAAACATGAAAAAATAGATTTTAAAAAAACTTTAAGATTTGCTTCTAAACCTATTCCTTATATAATAATGTTTATAATAATTCATTTTATATTCAATTATCCAATATTTATTTATATCAAAAAATTTTTTGGAAATATTAGAAATAGTTATTTAGCCGATGTTATGTGCCAATATCCTTGCCAAGAAAATCCTTCTCAAATATTAAATGTTATTGGAACAATGGGCCTATATAATTCTACGGATTTTAATGTGCCTATATATAATGGATGTTCAAGACCTATTCTTTTTACTTTTTCCGAATTATTATGCTTTTATATGATATTAGTAATATCTGTAATTAATGCTAATTTTAAAAATAGGACTACTAATATAATTTATATTGGCTTTCTTATTCTTAATTTTATTATTTTATTTTTGTCATATTTTGAAACAAGAGAAACCAAAGATTTAGTTGAAGAATATACTATATCAAGATTATTTGGTTTATCAGGAAGAATATCTTTACCTTATTTATTCTTCCCTTTATATTACATTGGTTTTAATATTGGAGTTATATATTATTATCATTTAAATGGACTTTCTAATAAATTAATTGCTGAGAAAGAAAAAGGAAATGATATGCCTTTTAGTTATTGCTATTCAATTGCTTCTTATATAACAGGAATAAATCAGATATATAAAAATATATTTATGTTAATCTCAATATGCCTTCTAATAGCAATATCTTTTTGTTATACAATTATTGAGAAGAGTTTAGAGCCAGATCGAGTTTTGTTTACTTTCGATGAAGTGCCTATATCTAAATTTATCTATGTATATGAAGGTATTTTTTCAGGACTATTTTTCTCAATTTTTATTTTATTTTATCTTTGCTCTAATATAAGCAATGTTTTTACAGATGTACTTTCATCCGAATTTTTCCTTTTTAGTCATAAAATATCTTTCGTTTTTTTTATTACTTTTTTTTCAATTTTAAACTTTATTCATGCCATAGGTTTAATGGAAATATTTTTAGAAAATTTTTCTCTACTTACTAATACGATGATTTTATTTATAATATCAAACTTGGTATCAATTTGCTTTACTTGTTTATTACTTTTTCCCCTTAAATGGCTGTATATGTATGCGTTAAATGGATTTAATAATGAGGAATATAAAGTCATCTCTTAATTAAATATGATTTTATATTATTATAAATATATAATTTATAATTTAAATTTAAGTTAATGATAATATATTCCTAATAATAAATATAAAGAAGCAACTCGTAAAATATAACTTTAAATTTTTAAAATAGCTATAATATTTTTTTAATTAATATTTTAGATAAGTAATAATAATAATAATAATAAAATTGGATTTTAAATATACACATAAATATAATATCTATACAATAATTAAATATTATTATTTCTATTAAAAAATAATTGGCTTTTAAATAACATTAATAAGTATATAAAAAGTTTTCTGTATGCTTCAATTTTTGTTCACATTCTTCACATATCAATTTCTTCTTCTTATCTTTATTATTTGATGTCAAAGATATAGAATTTGTATAATTTTGGGTTTTTGCATGTACTAAAGAAGGCCTTATTCCAATATCTATTATTTCTTTATTGCAATTCATGCATTTTTGCTTAAACATATTAGTAAGAGTATTTTTTCTATTTTTACTGTCTGAATTAGTCATAACATATATATTATTCTCATTATCAGAAAGAATCATTAGATCTAAGTCTCGACTAAATTTCATAAAAGTGATATAATTATTATTTTTATGATGATGAGATGATAATTTACTACTAAATATTTGTTCAAATCGTCTCTGGATTTGATATTCTTTTAATTTTAACCCCGAGTTCGCATAATTTCTAAAATTATATCCATATAAATATTCTTTCAAAACTAATTTATTTTTTTTATCCTCATAAGACTCCCCAGCCCCCATATCGAAATTTTCATCCGAATTTTGATTTATAATTTTCCATATAATAATATACCCATCTTTATGAGCAGTGAACAGAGTGACATCATGAATAAAAACAGCTTGGCATTTTGTTATAATAGATAATGATTCATATTCGCTATCAAATAAATCCAAAGAACAAAGTGGAACGCCATTTATACTAAAAAGATCTACTGAATATGATGAATATATTATGAAATCACCGTTAACATTCAGCGGTAAAATTTCTTTCATTTCATGTTTATATTTTGATAAATAGCAACTTCGATGCATTAATTTATAATTGTTGTTTAATGATATTATATATATTATATTATTTTGATCTAAAACGATTAATATATTATGGGCTTCATTTAATGCTAATAAATTTATTTTGTGGTATATGTGAGGATTATTTTCGCTGAAATTATTCGGAGTTAATAATTTAAAATATATATTAATAATTTTTTTGTCTGCTGAAAAAATTTTATTTTTTATTGATTTATTATTAATAAAAATATTATCGTATACTTTTGAATTTGTATTCAATTGATATTGAGCTATTGGCATTATATAATCATTATTATTTTTATTATCATTTTTTATTTTAATATTATTTATATCTTCATGCATTATTTTATATTCATTAATTATACCATTAGCAAACCCTACGTATATTTTTGTTTGTTTAGAATTTAAAATCAAAGAGGATATATCAGTATCTATATTTAAATAATATAATTTAAAATCATTATCTTTTACATTAATTATTTCAATACTTTTTTTATTATAAGTGAGAATAAAGCCGTATTTTCGTAATAAAAAATAATTTTTGTTTAAAATAAAAAAATTATCATCTTCCATTAATTCTTTTATTTTTTTGATATTTGATTTTGAACTGCTATTATCATCTGATAAATTAATTATACTTTGTAATGAAGATATACCCCCCTGATAATTTAATTTTTGATTTGAATAATTCAATGAAGGATTATCTATATATATTATATCATTAAAATTTTTAAAAGGTATTTTTTTGGATAATTTTGAATCATCTTTTATTTTTTTTATATTTAATTGTCTTAATTTTTCATCACTATTAAAAAATATTTTTTTGCTTTCATTACTTTCATTATTGACTTCTTTAGTTTTATGAGGTTTTGTAAAAATTTGTTTTCCGACATATCCAAGTTCTTCTTTTTCAACAAAGTAACTCTCTATTTCTCCACTTTTTTTGATTTCATCAAAATAGGTCTCACTTGGAGGGTAACAAGAATCTCGATAAGTATTCATTGCTTTTTCTGCGTTTAGTCCTCTTTGCTGATATCCAAAAATTAAATCAATCCATTTATTTAAATTCTTACTAACGTTTTTACTTTCTAACATTTTTTTTAATATTAAAGAAAATTTTCTCGGATCATCTTTGCTCCATATTGGCAATTCAAAATTAGATATTATTCCATCATCCATTTTTACGTCTTCCAAAATATAATTTAATTTGATATATAATTCAGGTAAATAAAAAAGATGTGGTATTAATTCTTGGAATTTTTCAGCCACATGAGATAATTGTTCCACTCCATTAAACATCCTTGAAAAAGCATCCAATCTTGCTCCTTGAATTTCTAAATGAATTTCAGTAAAAGGATGCTGTCTCACTAGAAAATAACATATGAACGTATGAGCAGAATAAAACGTGCCTGAATAATATTTTTCTTCATCTAATAATTCATATTTACTTTTAATTTTTTGAAGATCACCATCACATGCATATACAGGCAAAGATAAATCTCGATATATCGAACTACTTAACCAATTCAAAATATCCGTATTAAAATCTTTAATTATCCAAGGAAAAATAATGTAATGTGATAAATCATTTAATGTCCTTCCAGATAAAGTATTCAACAGCATTAAATAATCATAATTACTAATTCTATTTTTAGTCCACTGTGAGCATATTTCATCCTTGAATGAATTTTCTTCTAATATTGCTTTATAATTTGAATTGAAATAATTTTTTTTGGTTCCTAAAAAATTTTCTAATTCAGCTTGAGGTAAATATTGAATAGGTGTATGTCTCATATAAATCAAATTTTCTTTATTTGTTAAAGTTTGAACTTTTTGTGATTTAAAAATTTTTTTAGTTGAATTATTTTTATATAATGAATCTATATTTGAAATTATTTTTTCGAATATTAAATCACGTAGTTCAGGAGTGAAAACAGCATAATATGATTCTCCATTTGCTAAAAAAATTTCTAATGAATTTGGTATGTGTAAATGATCTCTTTTATGTATTTCATTTATTTTTTTTAAAGGCAGTACTCGACAACTAAAATTATAAAATATATTATAATTAAAATTTGTTAGATTAGGCTTTATATTTTGTGTATTTGGCGGCTCTTCTTTTTCATATATATCATCAATTATTAATTTATCATTATTTTCAATATAATTTAATAATTCTTTTTTAAATTCATTTTCATTCCTTACCCATAACAATTTTCTAACTTGTGCATCTTTAACTAAATGAATTTTACCGTTTTGATCTAGGCATATATTATAATATATATGAATTCTATCTTGATATATAACAAAAATAGAAAATATTTTATGAAGTTTATTTATTATAAAACAATTATAATAATCAGCCGCTTCTAAATTAATATCTATATTTTTTATTAAATTCTTATGTATACATATTTGATCATAGAAAAATAATTTGTTCATATTTTTAAAATTTTGTTTATATTTTTCTTTTTCTATTATGTACTTAAAATACAAAGTTTTTAAAATTGCTTTTGGAATATGATAATAAAAATGTTTTATTCTGTTTTCCTTTAAAACTATTTTATTTTGCATTCTACCACTAGTTTCTTTAAGGGATAAAAACCAGGCATAATAATTTTTTGGAAAAATATCTGAATTATCGCCGAAATTATGAAAATAATTTCGAAAAAATCGTTTAAATAATTTCTCATATCTGTTCTCTGCATATATAAATTCACTTCTTTTCATAAATAATACTTTAATATATGAACAAAAATAGCATTTATCAGACTTTTTCTCCTTTTTTTGAATAAGTTTATTTTCATTCTCTTTTGGATTCAAAGCATTATAACATATAATAATTTGTTTAGATAATTTTTCAATTTTTTCCTCTAAATAACCTTCGTTATAATCATTATCAGATAAAAATATATAATTATATTTTTGATATATATCTTTATTTAAATGTGATTCTACACCTATTTGAAAATTTGAGCATATTTCAAACATGTTAAAAAACATTTTTCCAATGGAATATTTTTTATTTTTTTCTTTTGTTAAAAAATGTGGAATAATTAAATTAATGCAATTAATAATATAATCAATTTGAGTTTTGCCTTCATCATTTTCATACGTTGTTAATTCAACAAAAAGTATTATATTTAGCAAAGATTTTACTATTTTGCTCATACAATTATATATTTCGTCTGGATTGGAACTTATTTCTGAAGTTAATTTTATTTTTGATAAAATTTTGAATAAATAATTTATAATAATATTTTGAACTGTGGAATCTAATTTTTCAAAAATATTTATATTTAAGAAAATATCATTTAATATAGATAAGAATAAATAATTTTGTTCATAAATGAACATTCTATCAATATTTTCATTCAAAAAAATTTTAAACATTTTTTCAATAAAGTCTTCATCATTTTTTATCAAAAATATATTTCTAGAGAAAAAATATTTCAATTTAATAATATTTTTATCAATAAAATAGTTAATAATAATTCTTATAGGAAATAAAAAAATTATTTCTAAAATTTCTAAAATATAATCAAGTACAATTTCTTCATTATTTAGCATCATTTCTCCATAAAGTACCATTCCCACTTCCAATTCTTCTTCTTCATTGCTTTCCTTTTTTTCTTGTTTTTTTTCATCTTTATTTTTTAATTCATTAAATCTTTTTTCCATGAGGAATATAAAACCAAGTAAAAAATCGATAATATAAGCGTTAATTAAATTTAAGCCTGTATTATAATTATCGAATATTTTGGAACATAAATTTTGTTTATTTATTTTTTCTAATTCACAAAGATTATTAAAAGAAATAAATTCATTAATATTTTTATTTTTTGATATTATATATAAATTACCCGAATCAGATTCAGAATTAAATATATAAAAAAAAGATAGATATGCAAGATATCTATTCCATGAAGCATTTGCCGTAGAAAAATTAAAAAAATTTTTACTTGTCATTTTATTTCTCAAATTCTTCGCAGATATTAAATTAATATTTTCTGTCTTGAAATCAATATCTGCTATTATATATCTAATATAATTATTATTGGATATTCTATAATAATAAGTTAATAAATTCTGGTTCATTGAATAGGCTTTTTCTTTATTAAAAACATCGTTGGATTTAAAATCTGAGATTAAAGTATTTAAAACCAATATATAAGAAATATATACAAAGCAAACATCTTCACTTTTTTCTTTATTATTATTATTATTTATATCTATATTTTCCAATTTATTATTAATATCATTAGCTTTATCATTGATTAAATTATCTCTAAATCCTATTATTATATTAAAATTATCAAAACTGAAATTTTCATATTTTTCTGATTTTTCTATTATTATTTTTTCATCCACTCTCATCTCAAAACATTTATTTAATGTATCAAAAATTACTATTATATCATGATATTTTCCATTAGGACATAATATATTATCAAAGTTTTTAATTTTACATAGTGATCTTTCTTTTTTTGAATTATTTTCTTTTACTTCTAGAGAATTATCATCATTAATTATAAAATTTATTTTTCTTTTATTGTCTATAAATTGAAATATATGAAATCCTTTTATACCTTTGTATGAATTTAATTTTATAATCAGTTTAAAACTTAAGAAAATATCTTCTCCTTTCGGGTACTTTAAATTATCTAAAAATAGCAAATTATTAATTAAATGATTGTGGAAAGTATTATTTGATAATATTATATAGTTAGCATTAGAATTATTATTTTCTAAATTTTTTTTTATAATATGAAATAAATCCATGCATAATTTATAATCATTATTTTTATTATCTTTTTCATTTTGTTCTCCAATAATATCATTATTATTTTGTTCATTTTCTTGCTCATTATTTATATCGTTTTGATCTTCATTAATATTATTTGCATCATATATATCTGTATAATCAGTTACATTTTCTCGTTTATGCTCTTGATAGAGCTCTGGATTTCCTTCTTCAAATGGCTCTTGTTCTTTAATTTCACTTAAAATATTTTTATTGAAAAGTATAAATAATTTATTTAAATATTTCATTAATAAATCATGATTCATATATTTAGCAATTTCTTCCAAAAAAGTAAAAGTTGTTTTATAATATTCTTCATCTTCTTTTTCTTTTCCATATAATTCTTGTAAAATATTTAAAGTAATTGTAATAAAATCATAATTTAATAAAATTTTTGCATTGATTTCAAAATTTTTTATAAGGTTTAATAATTTGATAAATATTTTTTGCAAACTTTTATAATTTTTATCTTGATAATAAATTTTACATATATTATATAAGATATAACTTGAAATAATTAAATTGTTTTTTTCATCTATTGATATAATAAATAAATATTCCAAAGTTTTTTTTTTCACTAATAGGTTTTGAGATAATAGCATATTTTTAATTATATTTTTTAAAATTTTCTTTCCAAATATTCTTTTAGTATAAAACATAGGATTTTTTGTTTCTTTTTTTATCATTTTATAATCAAAAGTTATTAAATTAAGCTTTATTATAAATTTGAATATTGAACTCAGAAAATTTTTGATAATTTTTTCTAATTCATTTTCATCATCTTTTTTATCAGTAATATTAAGATTATTTAATATTGTTGATATTTGTAAAAATAAATTATTAAAATTAAGTATATTTTCATCAGATATAGCGTTTATTTTTTTGAATTGATATTCGCATATTATTTTAAATATAAAATTTGATAATTGGATAAATTCGGATATTTTTTTATCTTTTGCATAATCTGTTAAAAATGATATTAATTCTGTAATTTTTTGATTGAATTTGGAATTATCAAATTCATACCCTACTGATATTAAGTTTAATCTATAATTAAATTCATCATTTAACTCTTTGCTTACTTTTATTTCAAATGAATATTCGTATTCTTCTTTATTCATACTAATCATTTTTTCTATTAATTCAATTAATTTTATTTTTATATTATATTCATTTTCTTTTTCTATTAATTTTAAAATAATATCAAACATATTACATTTTTGTAAAACTATTTGAGAAATTTGTATATTATTATCAATCAAATCACCTATTTTTTTAGTAAACATAGTGATTAAATATTCTTTTTTATAATTTTCATTATTGATATATTTTTCAAAATTTCTAAAAAAGGATATTAAATCAAGTTCTGGTAAAAAGAAATGTTTACTTTTAGAATCGCTTAAATTCATTAAAATTGCATAATAAAATGCAAAAATTCTTTCATCAAATATTATAGGAAAAGAATCTAGAACTACTCTTATATATTCAGTTTTTGTCAAAAGCCAATTATATCTTTTAAAAGATAAATTATCTTTTTTATTTTGGTCATTATAAAAATTATTATTCAAAATAAAAAGCAATTTCATTAAAAAAATATCGATAAGTGGCTTGTTTTTATGCTCCAATAAATACTCATATAATTTAAACAGAAGTTCTATAAATTGAACATTATAAGTAATTTTTTCTTCTTTTTCCTTTTCTGTTTCCTTTTCTTTATCATTATCTTTTTCCTTTTCTCCAAAAACACAATCATTAAACAAAAAAAAAAATAAATCTTCATAGCAAGCTTTCATTTCCTTACTATTAGGATTAAATAAATCCATAATTTTTTCGAGAAATTTTAAAAAAGTAATTTGTATTAAATTTACATAATCTTTGAATACTTTTGATATATGCTTTACATCTTGTATGTAGTCATTAATTTTCTCAACCTTTATTTCTTTAATTAAATATTGAATTATATCATTAATTAAACTTTCATTATAAGCCATAAATTGCTCTTCATCTTTTATGTTAATATTTACGTAATTTTTAGTAGTTATCACTAAACCTAATATTTCATATAATACTTTTCTAGTACAAGTAAACTTTATTAAAAAATCATTATAATTTTTTTGTTCAAAAAAATAATCTGAAATATAAGTGGGATCAATCTCAAGTAAAATTTTTATCCATTCTGTAATATTTGGGATAAAGTTTTCAATTAAACTTTTAAGTCCTATATCAATTTTCTCTTTGGATAAGCTGTCTGAAATAGAACCTAGTTTTATCAATATATTAATTATTATTTCTATTATTGTCCTTATATTATCTTTAATAATTGGTTTAGATGTTTCTTCTTCTATATAATGATTTAATTCTAATATTAATTTTAATATCTTATTTATATTATTATTCTTTTTATCAATCGATTTATCGTAAAATAATTTTTGTTCTTTAATATCATTATTAAAACCAAATAATAATTGTTTTAACTGCTCAAGTATCTGAAAACAAAATTCATTCACTTTAATATTTTTTTCTCCTAAAAATTTTATAAATTTTGATACATTAAATTTATCCTTATTATATTTAGATTCAAATTCATTCATAATTAATTCAAAATTTATATTTTCAGGCTCATCCATTTATAAAAATTTGATTTTATAATTACTTATAAAATTTTATTTTTTAGTATTAATAAAAAATAAAAATATATGAATATTGAAAATTGGGGATTGGGGATTGGGGATTGGGGATTGGGGATTGGGGATTGGG
>JAJJLE010000095.1:0-11310 GCA_023897235.1 Entodinium longinucleatum | reverse complement strand
AATCCCCAATCCCCAATCCCCAATCCCCAATCCCCAATCCCCATTATTTATTAATTTTTTTTAGTTATTATTAACATTATTATTAAATATTTATATTAAAAAAAATTATAAAAAATTTAATATGAATAATAATGAAAATTCAGAAGAAAATTTTATTAATTTAGGAAATGTTTATGATGAAGAAATATATGGAGTAATTAATCAATTAAAAGAAGAAGTAAACAATGCTAGAGAATATATGAACCAAAGTAATTCTGAATTTTCAAAATTGAATGGAAAATTTGTAGAGGAAATAATAACGCATTTGAAAAATAAAGCATTATTGTATGAAAATTTATTCAATTTAAAAAATGATGACATACCTAAATCATCAAGTATTGAATTAAAACTATATACTAAAAAAACAATTAAATCTTTGAAAAAAATGGTAAAAGTTTATTCTCAAATTTTTGAATCTATAAAACAAACTTTTAATATTTTTTTCAGTTTTTTAAATATATCAAAGTATATAAATTCTGCAGAACCTACATATGATTTTTATTTAGATAAATTTCGAGATATAATAAATAGTTGGCTATTTATGAAGTTAGATGTTAATAAATGTGATTTCTCCGAAGCTTTAAATAAACTTCATTTCGAAGAAAATTTTAAAAAATTAATTTTGAATATTAACAAATCTAAATTATTGCATTTAAACTTAGTATTTCCAATAAAAATAAATCCAATTGAAGATATTAAAGATGAAATTAATAAAAATATTAAAATAATTTCAGAAAATCAACTCAGTTTAACTGAGTTAAATATACAAAATTTAAAAAATTATGAAAATATTTCTGAAAAAAAATACAAATTTAATAAATTAAAAAAATTTTCGATTAAAAATGTTTCTTCTAAAAGTAATATTAATTTTGAACCAATGCAAAAACTTGAAAAATTTATAATGAAATCATGCTTGATAAATCCTACACTATTAAAGCCTTTACCTGATAACTTAAAAAAAATATATTTAGAAAAAAATAATTTTACTGATAAAGATTTTACTTTTATAATGAATAATTTATTATTACCTAATAAATCTCTTTTAAAAAATTTAGAATTATTATCTTTTGCTAAAAATAATTTATCTAAAATAGATATTTCAGGAATAAATTCAAAATATATATTTAGTTCTTTAATGGAATTAAATTTTAGCAAAAATAAAATTAGCACATTTAAATTCAATAAAAATAATTTCCAAAAATTAAATTATATAAATATATGCTATAATAATCTAAATAAATCATATTTAGGAGAAATAAATAATATAATAGGTTTAGAAAGCGCTAATTTATTTTTATTAAAAAATGAGTTATTCAATAAATATTATACCCAACTAAAACATAAACTAGCTCTAAATTCAGATAAAAATGATGAAATTAAATTTAAAAAAATAAGTTATTTAAATTTTACATATTTTCCAAAATTGGAAACTGAAAAATATTTCAATGATTTCACCATTAAGGAAAATATTATATTAAATCTAAAAAAATTAGACTTAAGTTATAGTGGACTTAAAGCAGATATTTTTTTTAAATTTGTTGAAAAAAATAAAGGTTTTCTTAATTTAAGATGCTTGAATTTAACTGGGAATTATTTCGATGATATTTTTTTCGAAAAATATTTAGAATATAAAGATGTTTTTAATAAATTAGAACATTTATACCTAAATTGTAATTTCATCGGAGACCCTTCTATAAAAATAGATTATAAAGATGATTTACCAGTTAATGATGAATATTTAGGAGGGAATTCTGATTTAGTTTATAAATTAAGACTTATATATAAATTCATAGAAAAGAATCATTGTTTGAATAAATTAAGCCTTTTAAATAATCCTATATCAAAAATGTATTCTTTGAAAAATGTTTATCCTACAAAAAATAGTAATGAAGATAAAATGGAAGATTATATTAAATTTGATGAAAATAATCATATAATAATAAATTGCTTTATTTCGTTATTATATAAAATACAAATTGAGTTAATTAAAAGTTCTGATATTACTAAAATTGATAGTAATGGATTAAAAATTATTTTTAATAGAGAATAAATGTTATAAAAATAGAATTCTTTTTTAGTTATAAATATTAAAATTTCTATAATTTAATTAAATTAAATTATTATTTAATTAATTTCATTAAAATTAATCAAAAAAACTTTTTTATCTCTTTCACTTAATATTTCCTTTTCTTCTTTCGGACTTTTATATGATTTAAAAGTAATTCCATCTATTCTATTTTTATAATAATTATCATCTTTTTTAATTAAATCTAAATTTATTCGATAAAATTCAGGTAAACTATTTTTAAATTTTGCTCTATAACTTACCGACATTAAATCTTGTTTAGGTATTAATATTTTTTTATTTTTATTTTTAGTAGTATAATTTCCGATAATATTTTTTAAAATATTATTATCTATTTTTTCTTGTTCTAATTTAATATCATCCTTAAATAATTCATTTAATTTTTCTTTCATATCATTTTTTAATTTACAATTAAAACTTTTTTGTTGATTGAAACTTGAAACAGGATTTTTCATTTTAGATTCAGAATAATTATTCATTTCTAAGCTTTTTTCGTTTAAATTGGTACAAGAATTTCTATTTGAGAGATTTGACATAAAAGAAGGTAATTTACTTTGTTCTTTGCTGTTACTACTTCTTCCAGTCATTTTATCAAAATAAAAAGATTTTGCTTGAAAATGGTCATTATAATTATTATATAGTTTATCTAAATTAAAATTTACATCATTTCCTAAGCCTTTAAAATTTTGATTAGTTTTTTTTTCAGCAGGACGATGACTATAAATTACTTTCATAATACATTTAGGCCTTATTGAATTATAATTTGGATTTAATTGTGGATGAATTGGCTCTTCTTCTAAATTGAGTTTATTAACGTATTCTCTGCCTAACATTTTATTAAAATTAGGACCTCTTGATGTTGCTGAATTTTCTTTTTTTAATTTTGATAAATTTCTACTGTTATAATTAGGTGAATTAAATGAATTATTTTTTGATTTGTTTTTATTTTTATTTTTACCAAAGATAAATAGATTTGATAACGATGAAGCATGAGTTGAATTTTTTTGGAATAAATTGGGAAATCTATTTTTATTTATAAGACTTATTTTTCTTAAATTTTTATTTTTTTTTATACCGCGAAGATAATTAGATAATTTTACTGTTAAATAAGTATTATTTAATATTAAATTATTATTATTAGAATTATTCGTATTTGATTCATTGCCATTGTTGTTACTATTTTTATTAGTAGTATTTTTTAAAGCATTTGAAGTAAATATCGTTTCATTATTATTACTACCAGTTCCACTTTTATTTTCACTAATATTTTCTTTATAGCTATTACTAGAATTAACAATATCTTTCATTAATTTTTTATATAGTAATTCATTATTATTTATATCATTATCTTCTATATATTTTTTATTTCTTATTCTTAAATCATTATTATATATATTTCCTCTTTCGGTCTGTTTTTTCATATCAACATTTCCCAAAATTTTTCTTTCTAATTCAGGTGTATCAACTATTATTGAACTGCTTCTTTTTTTTTCTTTTATTTCTCTCAATTTTTCATTTAATTTCACAAAATCTTTATTTTTTTGATTATAATATTTAGGAGCTTTAAATAAAGTATTCATTTTTGTATTAATATTTTGTTTTATTTTTTCGAGTTTTTTCTTCTCTTCTTCGTCGTTTCTTTCTTTTATTTTTTGTTCTAAATTTTTTTTTAATTTTATCGCCAATTTTTCTTGATCAAATCTACCATTCATTAATTTAAATGAAGGCGAATATATCAATTTAGGATATATATATTCTAATTTTGGATTATATCTTGTCGCATTTACTTCAGGGCCAAAAATTATTTCATTTTTATTATTTTCAGCGTAATAATTCGCATTATCTGTATGATGTAATAAATGATAATAATAACTAAAATTATATCTTGAATCTATTATTTTTTGTAATTCATTTTTAGCTAGTATTTTATGTTTATCTTCCAATATTATTTTATTTTCATTATTATTATTTTCTTTATTTTCTTTATTGTTTAAAATATTATCATAACTATTATTACGAATAATTATTTCTTCTTTTAATTTTTTATTTTTATATTTTCTTTGATATTCTTTTTTTACTCTGGTTTCAATAAACATACAAGGATTTTTTATATTTTCAAAATATTTTTTCTTTTGTTCATCCATATCCATATTATGTCTTTCATTATACTCCACTGAAAATATATCATCATCATCACTATCATTTGCTATTTCTAAATCTTCAGGCTTTTCTTTATCTAATATTAAATCTTTAATGAAATTATGTCTTTCTTTTCCTGATAATAATTTATCTAATTGGGTTTTTCTATTTATAAAATAAGAAAATTGTTCCATAGATGATTTCCCTATTTTAGAATAAAAATGATTTTTAGTTTTTATTATTTCCAAAATCGACATTTTTTTAAGTTATTATTATTAATTAATTTTCAATATTTATTACATATTTATTTAAAAATAAATTTAAATAAATGAATGATGATAATTTCAACGAAGAAAAAGACTGTTTAAACGCAGTAAATATAACATCTAATGTTAGAGCTCCAGGAGAATATAAATATTATTATTGTGGAGAAAATAATACATCTTCAGATAAATCTTTCCTATCATTTTCCCCAATATGGTACACAACAAAAATTTCAGAAGAAAAATTCCTTTTATCGACGTGTTATACAGAAATTTATACAGCTTTTATTTATTATTGTCCGGTTAAATGTTTATATAATATATATATTTATCAAAATAAAATAGACTATAAAAGTGAAAATATATCACTAAAGCCGATTCAATTAATTCATTTAGAGCCTATATATAAACAAAAGGATATCATTATATCAAAAAATGATATGAATGGAATGCCGATAATAAATATTGATGTAAAAATATTTTTTGGAGCTGAAAATTATTTAATATTAAACGAATTAGATAGAAGAATTATTTTAATTGATTTTTTTACGGGAAATTTTATTACTTTATTTAGTAATAAAGAAGCAAAAACTCAAGAAACTTTATATAATGTAATTGATACTTTTGATGAAGCTTATTATTCTGAAGGAGAACAAAGAATAAGAACGTATGTTTTTCTAGGTATAAAATATCAAGAAAAAAAGCAATGCTATTTTAAATATCGTTATTTAATTATTGAAAGAGATAATATAGAAAATAATTTTTTTTTCTTACATCAAATAGATTTAGATTTAGGCGTCGGAGAGCCTATTGGTATAAAAATCGCAAAAATATCAAAAAATAAACAAAATAATGAAACTGATGAAAAAAATGAAAATAGTGATAAAAATGAAAACAAAGATAAACAATGGTTTTTTATTTTATGTTTTTTATCTTCAAAAAGACTATTTAGTTTAGTCACGAATTATAATAAATTATCTTTATATCAAATTCTTCGATTAATAAATCAATGTCAAATAACAAAAGCTGAAAGCCAAAATTCAAATAGTAAAGCAGGTACAACTATTATAGGTTATTTTAAAAAAGATTTACAAAAAAATTCGATATCAAGCATTTTAAAAGATAATATCCCAGAGCAAAGTACAAAAAGACCTTTTTTTTGGTCCAATTCAGTCGTATTATCCTTAGAGAAAAAACAAGTAGCTCAAAGTTTCAAAATTTTTTTGAATATTAACACAAGAAGACAATGTGCACTGATTTTATTTTTTGAAATGGGCGAAGTTTTTATTTTTCGTTTTAATTATAATGATTCACCTGAAGAAATCCAGAATAAAATAACAGTTACTGAAAGTCCAATACAGTTAGATAAAATAACTAAAGATAAAGGATTATTTGGTCCTATGGCTAAAGAATATACTTTTGAAGAAGGTCATTATTTTTATAAATCCAATACTGTATGCGCTTTGACTTATAAATATTTAATAATGGCTATTTATGACAAAGTTAGAATATATGATTTAGAAACGAATCAAAATTTATTAAAATATACCTTTTATAAGGAAAATATTCATTCTTTTATGCTCTTTGATAATCTTGGATTTACTTTTATGATGACTTGGACTAAAATTTTCAAAATTATATTCACAACTCGATTACAAATTTTTTCAGAAAAAAATATTATTTTAGAATCAAAAGTTCCTATAAAGACTTATTCTCCGAATGATTTAAATTATCCCATTTTTGAATACTGTCCTGAAGATATTTGGAATTCGTATTGTAATAATTTAGGTATAGATAATGTAAATGAAAATAAAAAAGGAAGAATTCATATTAATAATAATAATAATGCTAAAAAAGACGAAATAAAAAAAAAATGTGAAATATGTGGAAATGATGGTATATATTATTGTAGTGATTGCCAAATAAAATATTATTGTTGTCAAGAACATTTTTTATATGATTATAATCATATACATTTTTTTGAATGTCAATTTGTTCAATTTTTTAAAAGAAAAGATATTCTTCAAATAGAAAATAGAGAAAAAAGATATCTTATATTATATAATGAATTAATCAAATTATGTGGGCGTATTTTAAATTTTATTTTTACTCGTATTTTCGTTTCTAAAGATTGTCATAATTATTTATATATGCTTCTTAATTTAATCACTCTTTTAGACAATTTCGGATTTAATTTAAATTTTTCAGAATTTTGCAGTATAAATTTATTTCCAACCAACGATAAACAAAAGCCAGAAAAAGTTTTATTTTTTCAAGAATGTATTTATTACTATGTTCAATTGCAATTATTAAAGTGTACTTTTACTTCTAAATGCAAATTATATAATTTAACAGACTGTTATTTAAAAATAATAAAGAATGATGTGATACCAAAATTAACTCAAAAAATGAATAAAAGAATTTCATTAAGATGTGATAAACTTAAAAAAAAAAATTTATTAAACAATCCTTTTTTTCAAAAATTTGAATCGTCACTTTTTTTCGATCTCAAAAAAATTTATTATAATTCAGAAATAAATGAATTTTCAGATATGAAAAAAATTTTTTATTCGGAAAATAATGATGTTTTCGATATAGTTGAAAATTATATTATGAAACATTTAATGACTTTATCAATATTAATCAAATTTAAAATTAAACTTCATTCATCAATAGATGTTAGAGATCTCTTAGTTGATATATGTTTATTGTTTGATTATCATTTTCGTGAAAATAAAAATACAAAAAATATAGCTCCATATTGTTATTTTTCTTTAACTTTTTATTTAGTAGAAATAGGATTAGTTTCCCCAGCTGTTCGCTTATTAAAAAAAATGGTATCATCTTTCACCGAAAAAACTGAGAGTAAATTAAAAGCTTTAACGTTTTATAATTTAGGAATATTACAATATGCTTTAGGAGAATTTAAAATTGGTATTCATAATTTAGAAATAGCATACAAACAAAGTGTGGATTTTTTCCTGAGTGAAAAATTTAAACAAAAAGTAATGATATCTTTAGGCTTGGCTTATTTGAATCAACCTAATTTATTTAAAGCATATGTTTTAATTCAGAAAGTGATAAATGAATTAAAAAAAATCAAAAAGCAAAAATATGAATTAAAATGTATTGAATTTAATGTTTATTTAAATTATATAATAGATTTATTTGAATATAGCTTTATTACAAAATCAAGAATTCAAGTAAAAAAAAAGAAAGAAAATGAGCATCAATTAATCGCTTTTGTGAAAGGTGGCAACGATAAAGAATTAATCGTTATAGAACAGCATGTCAATGAATTCTTAAAAGTAGTAGAATATATATGGAATTTAAAACCACAAGTATTACAACAATTACAAAATGATAATCCCCCAAAGCAAGCAATAAATTACAGAGAAGAAGTTCATCACGAAAAAAATTCTTCTTTTACTGCTGAACAATCACATATGAGTACTTTTTTAATGAGAGAAACTGGTATAGAAAAAGAAGAAAGTCAGGAAGAATATGATGAAGATATTGAAGTAAAGCCTACATTATTCGATTCTTTAACACGTCAACAGCAAAAAGAATTTAAAGAATTAAAAACAGCTTTTTTAAAAAGAGAAATTGCATTAAGAGATTCTTTAGGTGCTATTGAAAAATTTAATATTAATTATGATCCATTATATTCTCCACAGTTTCAAAAAATAGTAGAAAAATTAAAAAGTAATTTTTTATTAAAAGAAATTTTTTATTGTTTTCAAAACGAAAAATGGCGTGATGAATTATATAATTATTCTCCTAATAATGTCTTATTTGGATTAAGTAAATATTTAAAATTAGAAAAAATTAAAAATATGATAGCTATAGAAAAGAGTAAATGCTTAGATATTATCAAAACAGAAAAAAAAAAAATTAATGATAATATCAATATAAGATTTGATACTCTAAAAAAAATAAATATTGAAAATAATGTATATCCCGATAATTCAATATTAAATACCAATATAAACAATTATAATAATAGTAATAGTAATAATATATCAGTAATCTCCAGATATAAAAGTGAAACTATGAATTATATCGAATTCAAAAAAAAATTTTTAGAAGTATTAAAAAATAAAGAAAAAAATAATAATGAAGCTCTTTCTTATTTTAATATTAAAGAAGATTATTTAGTGAATTTATATAAAAATGTATACTTAAATAATCCCGAACATGATTTTATTTTTCAAAATCCTTCTTTAATATTAAATTATATTTTTATTGATATATCTGATAATAATGAAAATTTAAAAAAAGAAGAAAACGATATAATAATGAAACAAAAATTAGAAGAAGAATCAGATTTAATGAATAGTAGTAATCTTAATGTAAGTCGAAGACTTAGAAAGATAAGTAATTCAGATAATTATACTAAATCAGAAATGAGCAAATTTAAAAATCCTACAAACAAAGAAAAATCAAAAAAAGATTTAAATAATGTTTTTGATAATAATAAAAATAATATTAATTTAATAATAAGTCCTATATTAGAAAATATTCAAGATAAAAATAATAATACTGAAAGTTCGTCTGATTCTATGGGATCTATTGAATATACATTTTGTTATTTAAAATTTGATAAAAAAGATTTACAAATAGTTTCAAAAGAAATAGAATATTATTATAATAAAAATATGGAAATAAAGAAAGGAGTAATAAATGATTTAAATGAAAAAATGAAAAAAGAAATTTATGAAGAATTTAGAAAAAATATGAAAAATAAATACTATTCAGATGATAAAGAATTTGCTTTAGATAAAAGAAAGAATTCTAAATCTTTATATATAATTAGAACTAAAAGTGCTAAAAATTTTGAATTTAGATTAAAAATAAATAAAAATGAAAATAAAGAGGAATCAGTTATTAATAAGACTGATTCTAACCGAAAAATTAATGATAATAATACATTGGAAATAAAGAAGACTAAAGATAAAAATAAAATAAATGATGATTCTTCTCTTTTAGATAAAGATATTAATAAAGAAAATAATAATATAAATAAAAAAAGTCTTAATTTGAGTCAAAGCAAAGATAAATCTGAAATTAATAAAAAAGATAATATTAATAATAGTAATAATAAAGATAATAATGAAGATAAAAATATGATAATTGATAATAAAAATATAGATATAAATAAAAATGATACTTCAAATAAATATAGTAAAAATACTACTGAAAATGACGAAAAAAATCATTTAAATTTTAAAGATTTTATTTTTTTGGAAAAAAATCAAAATACTAATGCTAATAGAAACATTAATCAAAAAACTAAGAAAAATATACTACATAAAAATAATAGTGTTAAGCAATTCAACTATAAAAAAAATATTTTTTTAAATAATGATAATACAAATAAAAAAATAATAAAAAGAAAGCTAAATAATTTACCCAATAAAAAAGCTTCTTTAATAAATCAAAAAACTTATAATTATTTTAGTCCTGAAGAACTAGCTAATTTTACTATAAATAATAAAAAGAACATAAAAAAAATATCTAATAATAATGCAAAGAATTATGGGTTTAAAAATAAAAAAGAACAAGAAGAAGAATTAATTAATGGTGCTATTGAATATTTGAAAAATGAATTAAATTATAATCAAAATAAAAAAAATATAAATAATATATTAAATAGCACTGATATTTCTTTAGAGCAAATCCAAAAAAATATCAATAATAATAAAAATAATAAAAAAAATAAAAAATTATATGTCGATGAAAGTACCATGTCATATACATCAATATCAAGTGAATTAAATAAACAGAATGATAATAAAAATAATTTTTCAAAAGAAAGCAGTCTAAAAAATAAGAATATAACAAATTCATCAAATCAATTCATCGAAGAAATAAATCGTATAATAGATTACAATAAAAAATTAATTAAAGATGGTAATAAAGAAAGATATAATAGTATTATGAGAAATGAACCAAATAAAAAAATGAAAAAATGTTTATCTCAAATGAATATATATGAAAAAAGAATGGATAAAACAGAGAACGAGAAAACATCATATTCTAAAAATAATAAAACTAAAAGTAATAAAGTTTTTTCTCCTATACAAAATCAAAAAAGTATTTATTTAATTAATAATAAATCAATAAATTCGAAAAATAGTTCTATGAAATCAAATAAAAATAATAATATTAATAATAGTAATAAAAAATTTAGATTTGTTTTAGATAAATATGTCGTTTATTAATAAAAATAATAAAACAAGAAATATAAAAAATAAGGAAAAAAAAGTAAAGAATATTCCAAAAAAAGAAAAAATTCAAAAAAGTAATTGCTTGGATAAATATGATTATGATAAAAAAGAAAATTCAAAAATAATAACAACAAAAAAAGAAGAAGAAAATATTTATAGTAATATTGAAAATAAAAATGATAAATTAGATTCATTTTTCAATGATGGTATAAATATGAAAATTCCAAAAGAAAGTCAAAATGTTAATAAAAATAGTAATGAAACTAATGAAGAAAGAATAGATACTTTATGTGATGATTTAGATCAGGATATTAATATAAATAAATTAATTCATCTTCCTTTTCAAATAACGCCTAAATATTCATATAGAGATAATAATAATAATAATTCAAGTAAAAGAAATGAATCTAATAATAAGTAGATAATTGTTAATTTTTTTTATTTTAAATTTTATTAAAAGATATTAATATATTTGATTTTAATTGAAAAATTTGATGTAAACAAATTGGGGATTGGGGATTGGGGATTGGGGATTGGGGATTGGGGATTGGGG